>VZTD01004591.1:62987-277570 GCA_013397725.1 Rhagologus leucostigma | reverse complement strand
GCTGCCCTGCGTCACGGGAGGCTGGCGGCCGGCTCCGCCACCCCTTCGGCAACGGGACCAGCCCCGGCAGCCGCACCGGCAGCGGGCCAGCCCCGGCGCTGGCCCCGTCATACCCAGTGGCAACGGGACCAGCCGCGACACCGACACCGACACGGGCACCACCACCGGCGCCGCCTCCGTCCTGCGTGAGATTTACGGATTTCAGGGAAAAGCCAAACCCCACCAACCACCGGGAAAGTCGGCCCGGAAAGGAATTGCAAAATCCCGGGATCACCGGGAGGTTGGGCAGGGTTTGGAGTCGTTCTCGGCGCTCTCCCAGCGCCCACCGACGGGAAATTTAGAGTGTTTTATCCACTGGAGCCCCGAGAAAAATCGCTTTGGATTTATTTCCTCGTTGGCAGCCAGGGGTTTTCCTCCTGGAGAGTGAAACCTCGGGATCAGCCTCCCAGAGAGATAAACCCTGCGTGGACATGGCAGAGCCCGGCTCTTGGGCCGGCCGGGATTCACATCCCGGTGGAGCCGGGGAAACGCCACTCGCTTGACTGGGAATCTCGTTTTTATCCAGGGAATGTCGTTTTTAAACGGGGAATGTTCTTTTTAACCGAGGCGCCGGGATCGGGGGGGGTCACTTGGACATAGGGACCTTGGCGTCACCTCGTAAGGGATTTCTTCTCCACCTTTTTTTATTTTTATTTTGCCGGGAAACCGGCCAAGCCATTTCCCACAGCGCGTGGTGGTGATCCCGGAGCCGCGCGAGCCCGCGGCATTGCCGGGAGGGGGTTGTTTTGGCTGGGGGGATTGCGTTCCGCTGGCTCCCCCCTCTTCCCGACCCGGGACCGGCCATGGCGTTGAAAGCCAGAGCGCTTTACAACTTCCAGAGCGAAAACAAAGAGGAGATCAGCATCCAGGAGAACGAGGAGCTCGTCATCTTCAGCGAGAACTCCCTGGACGGGTGGTTACAGGGCCAAAACAGCCGTGGGGAGACTGGCCTCTTCCCTGCTTCCTACGTCGAGATCCTCCGCTCCCGGTCAGGCTCCAACTACACGGACTATTCCAGCAGCCCGGTCGGCTCCCCTGGGCACGATTCCTCCTTGTACTCAGCATCCCCCAACCCCGGCATCTCCTACCAGGGCAGTTTTGAGGATGACGATGATGATGATTGGGATGACTGGGACGATGCGTGCACGGTGGTGGAGGAGCCCCGGAGCGCGCCGGGCACCAACGGGCACCCCTCGCCCAGCCTGCAGTACCCAGCGGCCTATGGCCACCACCAGCACGCCGGTTACCGGCCCAAGCCGGTGCTGGAGAGGCAGGACAGCATGAGCTCCTCCAAGAGGGGCAGCGTGGTGGGGAGGAACCTCAACCGCTTCTCCTGCTTCGTCCGCTCTGGTGTGGAAGCCTTCATCCTGGGTGACGTGCCCCTGATGTCCAAGATCGCCGAGACCTACTGCATCGAGATGGGCTCCAGAGGCCCGCAGTGGAGGGCCAACCCCCACCCATTCATCTGCTCTGTGGAGGACCCCACCAAGCAAACCAAATTCAAGGGCATCAAGAGCTACATCTCCTACAAGCTGACCCCCAGCAACATCAACTCGCCCGTGTACCGGCGGTACAAGCACTTCGACTGGCTCTACAACCGCCTGCTGCACAAGTTCACGGTGATCTCGGTGCCCCACCTGCCCGAGAAGCAGGCCACTGGCCGCTTCGAGGAGGACTTCATCGAGAAGCGCAAGCGGCGGCTGATCCTCTGGATGGACCACATGACCAGCCACCCTGTCCTCTCCCAGTACGAGGGCTTCCAGCACTTCCTCTGCTGCCGCGACGAGAAGCAGTGGAAGCTGGGCAAACGCCGGGCGGAGAAGGACGAGATGGTGGGCGCCAGCTTCCTCCTCACCATCCAGATTCCCACAGAGCACCAGGACCTGCAGGATGTGGAGGACCGCGTGGACGCCTTCAAGGCCTTCAGCAAGAAGATGGACGACAGCGTCCTGCAGCTGACCAACGTGGCGTCGGAGCTGGTGCGCAAGCACGTGGGGGGCTTCCGGAAGGAGTTCCAGAAGCTGGGCAATGCCTTCCAAGCCATCAGCCACTCCTTCCACATGGACCCTCCCTACAGCTTGGATGCCCTCAACAACGCCATCTCCCACACAGGCAAGACGTACGAGACTGTGGGGGAGATGTTCGCTGAGCAGCCCAAGAACGACCTGTTCCTCATGCTGGACACTCTCTCCTTGTACCAAGGGCTCCTCTCCAACTTCCCAGACATCATCCACCTGCAGAAAGGTAAGGAGGCATTCTTCTGCCCAGGAATGGCCCCATGCGAGTGGGAATGGCGTGGCAAGTGGGACGCGGATGCAATGAGGAAATCCTCTGTTGGGCCATGAAGGGAGTGGGGAATGAGGATGGGAATGAGGATGGGAGCCACTGCCTATACCTCTTAGGGAGGCAGTGTGGTCACCACTGGCACGGCCCTCCAGCCACCCCAGCCTGGGAGAGTCTGCTAGGGCTGTTGGGTCCAGAGTCTGCCCCAGTGATGCTGTGGACTCCATAACTGCTGCTGGTGCTTCCCAAAGCACTGGCTGGGGGGGTCAGCGCAGATGTCACTTCCCCCAGACCAGGGGCAGGAGCCAGCACTGTTGCTGTTGGCTCTGGGGTGACCTGCCCGGCACCTCTTGTGCATCCCCACCCACTTCCACTTGTCCCTCCTCACCTCCCTTCCTGCCAAGGCAGTGGGTGGGTGGCCAGCGGGGATGCTGGAGCTTGCTCCCCCAGGGCTGGGACATGGCTGGACATGCCTTGGGTGGGTCGGAGGGGCCGAGGAGTCTGTGCAGGACAGTGGGATGGGGCACACACTGAACCTCCGGGGACAACCAGGGTCACACTTTTCAGGAGTATGTCCCTGCCCCTCCAAGCCCAGCTCTCCATGTCCCATTTGTCCTGGTTCCCTGGATTTGGTGGGATCAGAGGGGGTGAGAAGTGTCTGCTGTGCAGGCAGGGAGGCAGGCAGCAGGCGGGGAGGGCTCGGTGTCCCTTTGCACCCAGGCAGCGACCGGTGTAGGAGTGGGGCCGAAGTCCACACACTCCTCCCAGCCCAGCTGCCCGCAGCAGGGAGGGCACACCCACACCAGTGTCCCCAGAGTTTGGAGGACAGGTTTTCCCCAGGGTGAAGCCAGGGCTGTCTGTGTCCAAGCATCCAGGGATGTCTGTGCATCACTCCACATCCCTGGGGGAGCCTGGGAAGGCAAAGGGGGCAGGGAGGATTCAATCCTGCCCGGGCAGCTTCCTTGCCTTTCCTCCGAGTGTTGTTTACCCATGGAGAGGGGCTGGATCCCGTCCGGAAGCGAGGCCGCGTGGGCAGAGCGGAAGGCAGGATCTGGCCTCCAAACTTTGCTTCTTCCTCCTCCTCCTCCTCCCCTTTGGGAGCAGGGCTGGCGCAGCGGGAGCACTGTAACCCCGGGTCTGGTGCTCCCGGCAAGGGGCAGGGAGAAGGAAAAAAAGCCCAGTGCGGGCCAGATCCTGTTTTTAGTTTTTTAGCCTCTGTGCTAATGAGGGGGAGGAATGCAGGGCTGGAGCCAGGCAGGATTCTTTCGAAACCGAGCTGTAAAAAAACATGGAAGGAGAGGGAAAATCTGGTGTCAGAGCATCAGCTGCCTCTGGGAGTGGGAGATGCTTTCCTAGCCGAGCTCCAGACAGCACCACATGCCCTCGTCACATCCTGGTTCACTGCTTCCTGGGCTGGGGTCTCCTGGGGCTGCTCCTGACCCGCATTCATGGAATGGCATGGAATATTTGGAGGGTAGGCTTGGCTGGGGTGCTTGACTGTGCTAGCACTGCCCCACATCAGCTTTGCACCCCAAGCCTTGAGTCACAGTACTCCAGGAGCCCAGAGCCCCAAAGCCAGCTATACATGAGGCCGACTGCCCAGGGATGGGATGGAAAAAGAGCTGGGGATGCCAGAGTCCAGAGGGAAAACGCTCCTGGTCTTTGCCTGCCTGGAGGAGAGGGACGGGTTTGACGGGCAGGGGGAGATGCAGGCAGATCCCTCCCTCACGTGGGGCAGGTCTGTGCCTCTGCTTTGGGGCCAGGCCGGTGCCCCGGCACGGGGGGCAACGGGACCGAGCAGGGCTGCCCGGGGAAGGGGGCCCGAGGGTCGCACGGATCCTCTGACCCTGCTCCCTGCCTCGCCAGGCGCCTTCGCCAAGGTGAAGGAGAGCCAGCGGATGAGCGACGAGGGCAGGATGGACCAGGAGGAGGCGGACGGGATCCGCAAGCGCTGCCGCGTGGTGGGCTTCGCCCTGCAGGCCGAGATGAACCACTTCCACGAGCGGCGCGTGGCCGACTTCAAGAGGATGATGCAGTCCTACCTGAGGCAGCAGATCGTCTTCTACCAGCGCGTCAGCCAGCAGCTGGAGAAGACGCTGCGCATGTACGACAACCTCTAACGCCTCCGCCCGCTCTGCCCGCAGCCCCCCAAGGCCTCCTCTGGCTGGGACGGGCTGGGAATGGACGGGAACTCATCACGCTAGTGACCAAATGACTTTGGGCTTTCTTCCCCTTTCCCAGGCTGGCAGGGAAGGGCTCGCCCGTGGGCTGGCCGTGCCACCTCTTTCTTTTCCCGGGGACCTCCCGCCCTGCCACGGGTCTGGCGGGCGCGTGGAGGGTCACAAGAGGGACAGACAGAGTGGAGGTAACGGCGCTGGGGTCTCTGCCCAGTGATTTTTAGCTTTCTGAAAACCCCCTCTCCTGGAGCAGGGGTGGGTGCATCCCAGCCCACTGGGAGAAGAAATCCAAGCGGTCGACATTTTGCACACTAAAAGCTTTTCTGATGGAAAAAAAAAGAGAAGAGATCTTTATTTGGAAGAGATTTTTTTGTTTGTTTGTCACGAGATATTTTCAATATTTTCCATTTTTCTGCAGCATTTTTACCAATCAGTTTTTAACTAGATGCACAGAGGCAAAGAGAAATCTCTTTCTCAAGTATGGCTGCTGACTGGGAAAAGGGAGAAAAAAAGGAAAAAAAGGGGAAAAAAAATAGCCCCACAGCCTTTTCAATAAAATCGTTGGTAGAAAAAACACCCACCTCCTTCCCAGAGATGTCTGTGGAAAACAGAGCTGCTCCAGGATCCCGGGAAAGGCTCTTCCCGAGCATCCCCTGGCTTCCAGCCAGCTTTGAACATCCCTGTGCTGTGGGGGGAATGACCCCAGGAGGGGTTCCCACAGCAACCACCCTCCTGCTCTCTGAACAACCCTCCGAGGGGCAAATCCTGCCGCCCTCTGCCCTGGCCGCACAGTGTGCCGCTGCCTGGGAGACAGCAGGGCTGGCACGGGGGCCTTGTTTTTGAAGGGAAATGGCTGGGATAAATCACAGCGAGGAAAGTTAGGGCCGCTTTGGCCTGGCTCCAAGGATAAAATTAGCCCCGGCATGCAGGCCAGCGGGGTATTGTTAAACTAACAGCGACGCTGGGAATGCTGCGGGCTGCGCTCCATCCTCCCGGAGCCCTCCCCGGCCCCAGCCTGCAGGGATGAGCACTCCGAGGTACAGCCCGGCACGCAGCCTCCATCCAGGCAGGATGTGCTTCCTCCCGCATCCCACAGCCAGGGCAGGCCCCTTCACCGTGGCCCCATCCCACCCTGGGTCCATCCCACACCAGTCCCATCCTAGCCCAGCCTCATCCCACCCTCACCGCATCCTGCCTTGGCTCCATCCCACCCCGTTCCCACCACACTCTGGTACCATCCCACCCCAATCCCACCCCAATCCCAGCCCATCCCAACCCCATTCTACCACAGTTCCATTCTAGCCTGGCCATATCCCACCCTGGCCCTGTTCCACTCTAGTCCCATCCTACCCAGGCTGCATCCTTACGTGGCACCATCCCAATCCATTCCCATCCCAGTCCCATCCCACTCGGGCCCCATCCTATCCCAACTTCATCCTACTGCAGCTCCATCCTATCCTGGCCACGTTCTGCCTTGGCCTCGTCTCACCCTGGTCCCATCCTGCCCCAGCCCCATCCCACCCCAGCCTCATCCTAACCTGACCCCATCTTTCCTTGGCACCATCTCACCCCATTCCCTCCTCATGCCAGCCCCATCCCACCCTGGCCCCATCCCAGCTCAGCAGCCGTGGGAATGGTGTCTAACCCTGTGCTAATCCTGCAGGAGTGATGGGTCTCCGGCCCTGCTGGCCATGCTCTGGATGACCATGGTGGCCTTGGCCCAGGTTGAGGCCAGAACGTGTCCCTTCCCCCAGCCCTGCTCCCTCGGGAGCACAATGGGATTGAGCCTGCCACCACCATCCCCGGGCGGGCAGCCAGCCAGCCTCTGGCACTGCAAGCAGCCTCCAGAGCTGAGCCGACATCCCAGCTCCCCTGGACCTGGCTGGGCAAGGGGATCCCCTGCCTGGGGTGCCCTGTGGCAGCTCGGGATGTTCTGAAGACAGGGTGTGCAGCTGGAGCAGGGAGCTGTCCCAGTGTCCCAGGAGTTCATCCTCCGCTCTGGTGTCCTGGTATGGGGTCAGGGATGGGCTAGGGACCTGTGGGCTGCATGCACCCCTTTGGAAGGCTGTGCCTCAGCTTCCCCAAAGGTGGCCCTGTGCTCTCTGTGGTCCTTCAGCACCCACAGAGGTCTCCCTGCTCCACCATCGACCCCCTCTGTACCCTCATGTCTGGACCACGCTCCCAGGACACAGCAAATCCATTGGCTAGAACCTGTATGCCATTAGCATTCCTGCCTTTTCCCTCTGCCACCTGGCAGCAGGCAGCCGGGCCTTCCCTGCCCACGGGTGGGCGTTTCCAGGTCTGCCTTGGCAAGATGGGGGCGTTGAGCATCCTGCTGCTGCCCCCCGCACCTCCGACAGCATCCTGCAAATGTGCCAAGGTTAGGAGGACAGAACCAGCTCTGAGCATTTCGGTGGCTGTCCCAGGGTGCAGGATGGTGGTGGGGAGGAGTCTGGGGGTGTACGCAGTGCTCCACGTGCCCCAGCAGCGTCTGTCCCTGCCTTTGTTACCTGTGACACAGGCCGTGCCCTGCTCCCACAAGAGAAAAAAAAATCAGGGCATAGAGGGCTGAGAGGAAACACCGGGAACATGGAGCAGATCTGTTTCCTCCTCCCACTTCCCAAGGCTGCTCCTGCGTGGGAAAGCCAAGGCCGGCACGCTGTGTGATCCTGCCATTGACAGCAGGGTTGGGAGGTGGGCAGTGGCAGGGGTGGCCGGAGCATCCTCCCTGGAGAGCACTGCAGCCAGCACCGTGACTGCCTCTGCTCCTGCGTGTGGCTTCCCGGAGCTCTTGTCTTGCTTCTTCTCTTTGGGCCTCCCTCCACCATGGGAAGAAAACCTGGCATCCTTGTTCTGAGCCCCGGGAGACCACGGTTTGTGTGTGGGCCAGGCTAGCAGGCTGTAGGGACAACCTGCATCCAACCCCGTGCGTGTGTCCTGAGGCCAGCAAGATGCTCCGGGGGGGCAGGATCAGCTGGGGTCCCGCAGGGAGCAGCCGAACAGCTGGAGGGTGAAGGATGGGAATGCTGGGACAAGCAGAGCTGCTGATCAGAGCCTTGGCAGCCACATGGGTACACCCACCAGTGCTCAATAATTTGGGATCCGCCACCAAAGGAGCGCAGAGACCCAACCCAGCTCCTCCCATGCAAGGGGGAGCGCAGGGTGCAGCTGCTGGCGGGGCAGCTGGGCAGGATGGGGCTTGCTGTGCACGCCACGCTGCCGGCACACGCTGGCAAGGGGGGTGGAGAGGCACAGCTGCCAACGGGGAGCAGGGAGCACTCCTGGGGGAGGGGGGGAAGTCCTGCCTGCCCGTTAGGGTCAGCAGCAACTCTGGAGATGGAGCCAAGTGGAGTTTCACTGCCACCCCCGCCATGTCAGGAGGCGGGTGAGCGTGTGCCCCTGTAGAAGAGAGATTCAGGGCGGATGCAGGTGGGAGGACACAGGCATGGATCAGGGCAGAGGGAGACAGCTCAGCCTGCCAGCTCCAATCTTTTAATTGCTGTGCTTCTCAAATATTTCCGAAGCATGACCCTGAGTCGGCTCCTCCAGGCAAAGATACGAGCATCAGGTGGTTCCCTTGGCTGTGGCTATAAATGCTTCCTCCTGCTCCCAGCCCAGGGCAATTACGGGGGATCGGTGGTGTCTGTTTTGGGGAATAAGCTGGGAATCGGCTTTAATGGGGGTGCGTCAGCCTTCCAGGTTCTCCCTGCTAGCCGTGGCCAGTGTGATGCTCAGGTCAGACCCTGTCTCGGCTCTCCATGCCAGCCCGGATTCCCTCTCTCCGGTCCCTGGGAAGGTGCTGAGCACGGAGAGGTCGGTCCTGCACTGCCGGGGAGCTGTGTCTCTGGGCGTGTTGTTTGTGCAGGAGGGGTGGAGAGCCCAGGCTCTGGGATGTGGTTATCCCTCCGTCATTGTCTGTCTGCCTTGGAGTTGCTGGGTGTGGAAACAGAGGTCAGGTTCAATTTGTCTGAAATTTAAATCGCAGCTGGCCTGAGGAGCCATGGCAGGCACGGGGGATGCTTTCTGGTGTCCAGGTCCTCACCACTCCATACTTTCCCTAGGACCTGGGAACCTCCTCTGGCCCTGCAGCATAAATTCATGTACTTTATCTCACGTGGGTAGGGTGGTGGGAGAGATGCCAGGTTCCCGCGGCCGGCACTGTCCCTGTGTGGGTTTGTTTGAGGTGCTCCCAGGGTGACGTTCCAGCTCTTCCCCCGGGCTCCATCCTGTCCTGCCGGGCTTGCTGCCAGCTGAGCCTGTTCTGCAGGCTGTGGGCATGACCGGCCTGAATCAGACAGGCACGTAGCAGAGAGGGAGGGCTCCCGGCATCCCGGGGCACTGGGCTTGGCTTGGAGCCGGGTGGAGGTACTGAGCCTCGTCACACTATGCAGCTGTCAGCTTCGGGTCTGGCTCTGAGTTTTCCACGCAGGACAGCTCCTAGGAGGACCTGACCCCCCCTTCACCTGCCTTGGTGTCCTCCTGCCCTCCCAGGAGACTGCTCCTCATCACTTGCCATCAGGCAGCATGATCTGTGCCCCCTGAGGGGACCCCAGGATGCTGCTCCTGGCTCCCGGTGAAGTCCAGAGCATTTCCTGGGGCTGGTGAGAGCTGCCAAAGAGGTTTTTGGATTGGGACAGAGAAGCAGGAGCCTGAGACCATGCCTCCCCGAAGAGTGGGGCTGCCTGCCTGAGCTCAGGGGGTCCCTGTGCTCACTCCCAGGAGAAGTGGGGACGATGCTGTTCCCAGGTCCTGCAGCTGTTGCCGTCCAGAGCAGTGGGGGATTCTGGAGGAATGTGATGCTTACGTGGGTCCCAGTCTCCTGTGCTGGCCTGAAGCTGGGCTGCTGTGGGAATAAGGTCCCACATTTGTTGAACCCCTTTAGCATTTGCGCAGCTAAAGCTTGCTGGGGGAGTTTCAAAGCCAAAGCATCCAACCTGCCCTGGGTGGATTCTTTGTTTGCGTTTGAATGGGTGCCTGGAAACTGATTCATGTCACCCGAGCTGTGACAGCCTCCCCTCCTGCTCCGTGTCCATCCCTACCTGTGAGCCCCAGTGCCTCCAGCTCCTGCTGAAACCTGACCTGAGACCACGCTGCTGGGTGTTATTAACCCAGGAGAGCTGTTGGATCCAGCCTGTCACGGGTGGGATGGCTGTGGGGTTATGGTCCCCTTCCTTCTTCCCAAGATGCTCTCCAAGGACTCCAGGGACAGGCTGGGAGAGCTGGCAGTGTTCACCTGGAGAGGAGAAGGTTCTGAGGAGATCTTAGAGCCCCTTCCAACGCCAAAAGGGGCTCCAAGAGCTGGAGAGGGACTTTGGACAAGGGTCTGGAGTGACAGCACAAGGAGGAATGGCTTCCCACTGGCAGAGGGCAGGGTGAGATGAGATATTGGGAAGAAATTCTTCCCTGTGAGGGTGGTGAGGCCCTGGCACAGGGTGCCCAGAGAAGCTGTGGCTGCCCCATCTCTGGAAGTGTCCAAGGCCAGGTTGAAATGAGGCTTGGAGCAACCTGGGATAGTGGCAGGTGTCCCTGCCCATGGCAGGAGGGTGGAACAAGGTGACCTTTAAGGTCCCTTCCAACCCAAACCATTCCATGATCTTCCCTGAACCTCTGCTAGCTTTATAGTCAGCTTGGCAGGAAGGGGTGCCAGAGAAGCCAAAGGGCCTGGCCAGGAAACTTCTGAGCTTGTTTGGGCTGTGGTTTGTGTTTCATGTCCAGGCAGGAGCCCACATGGACCCTCAGCCCTTCCTCAGGTGGGTGGGTGGCAGTGGCAGCACTGAAGCTGCATCTGATCCTGCAAACCCTGAATAACCCAGTCCTTCAGTTCTGAGGATTTAAACCCTGCCAGCAGAGCTTGGCCCCAGAGAGCCGCCGTCCGCGCTGCCGTTTTCCAGGTTACTGCCTGTCCTCCCCTGACCTCAGGAAGTGGATGTTTCCCAGCAGCGGGAATACAACCACAAGCCTTAAAAATAACCTGGTTTGCTTTCAGTGCTCCTTACAAAATAGGCCACGTTCCTTCTATTTAATCCCTGGGCACAAGGCGAGAATCACTGGGAAGGAAAACACAGCGATGCTTCCAAGGCGGCCCTCGGTGGATGGAGGTGGATGCAGCCCCCATCCCTCACTGGGGGTATGTAATTAGTGAAGATAATGAATGTGTGTGTTTGAGTGAGACAGGGGAGGTGCAGAGCTGTGATCTGGAGAGGGAGTCAATGGCAGAAGTTGTCCCAACCTTTCAGGAGCAGCACGGCCCTGGCAATCTCCCAGCTATGGCGTGGGCAGAACGGTCACCCTGACCCCATTTCACAGAGGGGAGAGGGTGTGATTTGCCTCTGAGCAGAAGGAAACCTCATTTTTCCCTCTAGACGAGGCAAGAGGAGGGTTTTGGAGGTGGGGAGCAGACATCCATCAGCCGCCCCTTTGGGCCAGGCAGGCTCGGAGGTGCCAGATTTCCACCGTGCCCTGTCCTGTGGGGCTGGGGGACACGGGGTGCCTGCCTGCACCCTGATGGCTTTGGGTGCCCATGGGATGTGCCAGCACCAGCTGAAGCAGGGCAGGTGTGATTTACTGCTCAGCAAAGGTTTGGCACCGTAAACCCAGCCAGGAAAACTGCTGGCACGATCCAGGCAAACATCCCAGCTCTGCTGCAGCCTCGGAGTGGGACCACACAGGGTCGTTGTTTGGGGAGGGATCATGTGGTGGGTTTTATCTTGGGTGAGAGGGGTGCAAGTGGTCCCCTGTGGTCCCTGGGGGCTCACGTCAGCTTCCCATCAGGCGTGTGTGAGCAGGATGTGCCCTGTGATGAGATTCCCAGCTGGAGCAGCGCAGGGTATTATTGTTGGGTCCCATCCTGAGCTCGGCGCTCAGTTTTTCCTCTGCCCTCCCTCAGACAGTTTCTATTTAAGTTTTTAGGACTCCAGGCTGGGGAAAATTTGAGCAAGAGCCCAGAATATGGTCCATTACCTCCAAATGTCGCTCAGCAGCTTAAAACAGGCCTGGCAAGAGAGACAGCTTAGGAAAACAGTGATGCACCTCGGAAAAGGCACTTTATTCTGTTTACTTCTGCCATACTGGAGTATACAGTGGAAAACCGCGCTGGCCCCGCTTCTCTGCTCTCCTCTCCTCTCCGGTTTCACACTGCCCAGGTGAGCTCCAGCCATCCCTCCCTGCCAAGGGCATCCTACCTGTTGTGCAACCCCCCCAGGGCTCAGTGCGATTGGCTTCATGCAGCACAGGCAAGTAGAGAAAGAGCGAGGCGGGTATTTTTCCAAGTGGGTGGGGACTCTTAAATTCCCCTGGCATTGGCCACAGAGTATTTTCCAAGCCTCTGCTCCAGTGTCTCAGCCTGCCTAGCCCTGGGGGATTTGGGCAGCTTCATCCCCAGCCTGACTCAGCGCAAGCTGCTCCTCATCCTTCCTCTCTTACCAAGAGCTGTGAAAAGCACTCCTGTGGTGACGGTGCTGCCTTCGGAGGAGCCACCACTGGACCGGCCTGGGTGGCTCTGCAGGGACCAGTGTCATCGGGTCCCCCCAGCACTGTGGCCTCCATCAGGTGGCCCAAATGAGCACCCAAAGTCAGCGATTCCCAGCGATGCTCAGGAATTTTGCCTGTCCCCAATTGCTTATGCGGTGCCCCCCTTCCCCGCCCAAAGGAGCTGTGGGGCTACAAGGTGGGCTGGAGCAGCAGCCCCTGTATCCCCAGGGCCCTCCTGCATCTGTGGGATGCCAGCTCCCAGGGAGGAGGAGGAGAGCCGGGAGGAGGTGGCTGGTGGTGCTGCAGGAGGGGCTGGACGCCCAGGTGGTCTCGTGCCACCGCACCTGAGCCCTTCACACCCAGTACTGGTTGTTTTTCAGCGGGGGGTTGGAAGTCCGGCAGTACTGGAGGAGCTCGGGGTCTGGCGGTGCCCCAGAGCCCGTGCCCGGGGGCAGGGGACCTGTACCCTTGCCCTCCAGGGTGGTGACAGTCGTTAGGGGGATGCCTTGGCTGGGGTCTGTCCTCCGGAAGGTCTCGTGGTCCGGCACAGCCCCGTTCTTGGCCTTGGCGGTGGGAGTGCCCTGGACGTGGTGCTTCCCCGTCTTGTTGCGCTTGTGCAGGTAGAAGAGCAGGGGCAAGATGAGGGCCAGCAGGAGCAAAATGAGGCAAATGGGGATGATGATGCTGAACATGTTGGCCTCAATGAAGCTGAGGAAGGTGCCCCCCGCCCCGGGGCTGGGGCTAGTGGTGGCACTGGGGGCCAGCCAGGCAGTGGGGGGCATGCCCAGCTCGCTGGCGTTGGGGCTGCTCCGCACCGTGCCATGGGGCACTGGGGGTGAGGCTGCCAGCGGGACCGTGAGCAGGGTGACACCATAGGATTTTGAGGCGTTGTAGGGCTCGATGCTGTACTCCAGGGATGCCAGCGCCGGTGGCACGCCGGCGGCCACCAGCTCGAAGACAAAGCTGTCCCGCTGCAGGGGTTGCCGGGTGTCCCCAGCATCCAGCACCTCCAGCCCCACCAGCCCTCGCTCCAGCTCGCTCTGGCTGAAGGTTTCGATCGGGGAGGTGGGTTGCCCTGGGTCCCTGGATACCCTCACAAGACGGCTGGCACGGGGCGCCCTGCGGACCTTGAAGACTGGGACGCTCTTGGTGTGGTTGGCCAGCTCACTGGCATCGAGGACACTGGTGTCCAGGAGGGCCGTGGTGCCTCGGGGCCACAGGCTGCCCGGTCGGGTCTTCACCACAGCACGGACAGTCACGTTCACCACCCCGGTCCTGTTTCCTGCCCGCGATATGGCGACGAACTGGAAGTTGTCCTCGGGCGACGTGAGGTCACTGAAAGTGAACGTCACCTCCCTGCGATCCAGCTGCTTCTGTGAGAAGCCCCGTGACGGCTTTTGGTTGACTTGCAGCTGTCCAAACCTGGGGTCCCTGGTGATCCTGTACAGGACATTACCTGCCCCTCGTGGTGCAGCACCCAGCAGGTGATGGTGGGACACAGGGGCTCTGTTCAGGTCTTGGGGCACCTCCAGCAGTGCCGGGCTGGCAGCGGTGCTCAGGGCAGGCAGCACCTCGATCTCCAGAGAGGTTTGGATGGGTGGGTGATGGCCACTGGAGAGCCTCAGGGCTAAGGCCCCTGGGGCACGGCTCCCCGTGGCAACAAACACCACGCGGCCAGCGTTGACATCCGCTTGGGTGAAGCGGCTGATGGGCTCCCGTGGGTTGTGCACGCTGGCCAGGTGGCCAGCGAGGGGTCTCTGGAGGACGCTGTACACCATCTCCTGTGGGGACACCAGTGGGTCTGCCACATCCAGGTACTCCTGTGACAAGGTGACCACGGAGCCTGGTGGGACCTGCAGCACTTCTTGCCGCTTCACCACTCGTGGTGACTTGGTGCTGCTGGTCACTGTTATGTTGAACGCTTCAGAGATGACCACCCCATCCTGTGGAGGACGGACAGACCGCTGTTCCCGGGGCTGGAGCCAAGCCTTAAAACTGAAATGGTCTTTGGAGATGCTGTCCCCACCATGGGCGTACACCAAACGCCTCGCTGCCAGGTCTGACTGCAGGAAAAATGGCCGTGACTGCTCCAGAGGCACATCGGCCACCAAGAGCTGTCCATGAGCTGGTGGCTCCGTCACCAGGAAGACAACATCATATCCAGCCCTCTCAGGGACCAGGATTTGGCTCAGGAGGTTGGAGGCATCCAACACCGAGGTGTCAATCTCAGCCTGCTGAGCCCTTGTGAGCTGCAGACCTGGCGAGAAAAGGGGTAAGAAGAATCAGCTTGGGAAAGTTGGTGAGAGTTTGATGTGATGATGGAAGAAGGAATTGGATGCAATTTTAGGTGTCTGATGTAATATATCAGCCATGGAAAACAGCACAGTGGTGTCTTCTTCAGACAAACAAACCCTCCTGAAGAGCTGGTTTGTCCCATGCTTCTCCATCTTACCCTTACCTGCATTTTTCCAAAGCTGAGTCAAGCGCTGGGGACACTTCTCCTCGAAGGAGATCAGGACGAGGAGGATGAAGGAATCTGAGATGGTCGTGGGAGTGACCACACGGAAGCGCATGGCATCTTGGGCCAGCCAGAAGGGCTTGTCTGGCATCTCGTGCTGGTAGAAAATCAGCTTGCTGTCCACCTGAAAGTTAAAAAAAAAATCCTCGATCAGCTCCTATCTTGACTCTGGGATGGAGCAACCAAGCTCTAATTAGGTAAGAAATGGGGATTTTCACTAGCCATGGCACGGTAGTCACCATGGAGAGCTCATGGTGTTTCTTAACCAGGATGTGAAGTTGTGGCTACCTCATCCCTGGAAGTGTCCAAGGGCAGGCTGGACAGGGCTTGGAGCAACCTGGGATAGTGGAAGGTGTCCCTGCCCATGGGGGGGGAACAAGGTGACCTTTAATGTCCCTTCCAACCCAAACCATTCTGTGACTCTACGATGTTTCTCCCAGCAATTAGGGGAACTGAGGCTCAGAGGAAGGGTTGAGCTTGCTCAGCATCCTCCAAAGGTGAGGATAGCACAGAGGAGCTTCCAGGGGGGGTAAACCTATGTGTTTCTGAGTGATGGAATAAAATAAGACCCTTGCTGGGCCCTGCAAAATTTGGCCCCACAGGAGAAGGGTTTTTTCAGAGCAGGAGTGAAAAAATCATGCTTGGCTCTCCCCTTCAGCAGCAGCCAGGCTGGCTGGCTCTGCAGCAGGGAGATGGCCTAGGAAAAGGGATTACAGCTCCCTCAGCCTCCCCCAGTGCTAAATCCAAGGCTGGGGCAGCAGCTTTTAATCCCTCTTAGCAGCTGTTGGCAGAGCTGGGAAAATCACGGCAGGGCTGGAGCCTTGCATTACCTCCTGCCCGGGATCAGGTGCCTGTGGTGGCAGTGGGGTCAGACTGGGACCCCCATGCTGTGGTGGGGGGCGATGAAAGGCTGTGGTTGGGGTTCTGAGGGGCTGGAGGAGTTGAAATCTCACCTGGGCTTGGGTGAAGTTCCTGATTTCCTCCCCCTGTGAGGTGGTCAGTCTGCCCAGGCGTGGGGCTTGCTCGATGCTGTAGTACAGAGTGGTGGAGCTGGCGGGGCTGTTGCTCACTGCCTGCAGGTTCTGGCTGGTGATGGGCTGCAGGGCACCTGGAAAACACATCCAGTATGGATTTCAACCAGTCACCTTGCCACCCACCTGCAGCCTCTGCCATGGGCATCTCGGCAGCACTTGGGCAAGGGCAGGAGGTCCAGGGGGCCCCATTTGAACTGGGAGAATGGGGAACGTGCTGGTACCCACCTGGGCAGACAGCGAGGCTCTGCTTCCTGGCCAGGCTGATGACGGGCTCTCTCTGGGCCCTGACGAGGAAGAAGTGCCCAGGAGATAGGTTCTCGCCATCCCACAGATCGAAGGCGAAGCCGCCATCCAGGGGTCCTGTGGAAAGCACAAACCTGGGTGTTTGTGGGGGACAGAGGAGATGCAGCTCCCCATTAACCTGTCAGGGTTTTGGACCAGAGATGGGGTTAGCATCCCCTGTGGTGGCACAGTGTCCCCATCACGCTGGGGTGGTGCAGGGGCCTGGCACACCGCAGTCCTGCCCTACCTTGGTGCACGAAGAGGATGAGGCCGTTGTCTATCTGGGCCTGAGTGAACCTCTGGACCTCAGCACCGAGCGCTGACCTCAGCACAACCTTCCCGTTGGCTGGGGGCTGGATGGAATAGGTCACCTCTTCCGCTGGGGAGTCCTCGTCCTCGGCGCTCAGGATGTGGGGGCTGATAACAGCCGTGGCACCTTCCCGCAGCTGGGGGATAGGGAGAGGCCGTAATTCCCCTGGGATACCCCTGGCACCTCTCCCCTTTTTCCCGTCCCAGCTCAGACCACTCTGCTGGATGCCAGAGCACATCCCGGCCCAACAAGGGCGCCTTGTCTGCGTCCCGGGCGACGCCTCCATCATCTGGCCTCTTCCCAGCCCTGCATCACCACTGCCGTGTTTGCCAGCACGTGCTGCACAGCTGGGTCTGTGCCTCTGCACGGCATGTGCTGGAGGGCAAGGGTGCCTCAGTTTCCCCAGTTCCTGGAAGTGGAAGAGGGCGTGGTGCCCTGAGGCAGGGGCTGTGCCTTTTGAGACCTTGCTTTGCAGGGGAGGGGGTTTCAGTGGGGTGCACAAGCTGCTGCTGAGCACACAATGACCGCAAGCAGCCCTGTCTCTCCCTGGCTGGGTGTTTCTCCTCGCCCCTGCTCCCGTCCCTGTTCCCATCCCACCGCCCCCTCACAAGGCCGCAGCAAGGCCCGCTGTCCCAGCAAACCCTCGAGGAATGACAAGTATGTGGCCGAGTTCAGAGACACTGTGGAACTTCCCAAGACCACTTCCTCCCATCCAGTGGTGCCTACCCTCCCCTGGGAACACTGCCACTCCAAAGCCCTGGCGTGTCCCATCTCCAGCTGCAGGCAATAATTTTCCCCGCTCGTAACCCTGTGCTGTATCTCGATCATGGCAGACCACGGGGATGAATCTTGTGCTGCCAAGCGGGTTCTGCCCACACAGCCCAGAGCTGCCCTTTGCCCTCAGAATGCCTTGAAATCATGGGGTGCACGGACGGAGCCACGCCACGGCTCACTTGGGGGGGAGGGTTGGGAGGTGCTGCATCCCACAGCAGCGTGAGGCTGGGCTCTTGGAAATCTGCATCTTGGGACTCTGCGTGACAACACCCAGGCAGGCGCTGGAGGAGGTGCTCTGCTGGATGAGCTCTTTTCTGCTGTTTTCAGCTGGCCTAACCCAAAACATTGCTTGAGTGGGTGTGGGTGCCGACAGAGAAATGAAATCCCTCAGCAGTCCCCACGGGATGGCAGAGGCAGGCTGGAAAACACAGCTTTGGAGAGGCAGGGTGGGGGAAGTGCTGCTGGACACGCGGCCGGGACAGGAGCTTCACTGTGCACACACTGAGTTTTTTGGGCTGCTTCCTCTCCCCAGCACCCGCAGCAGTTGGAATTGCAATCACACTGGGGGCTTGGAGCCAAAGAAAACTCCTTGTGGGCAAAGCAGGGGGGACTGGCAGCCCCAGGGCATCGCTGTCCGCGGGGAAGGGACAGCCAGAGTGGCTGGAGTAGCTCTGCTCCCCGCCCAGAGCCCGCGCCGCGGGAGCTGACCCACTTCTCCATGCTCCTCGTCCTCCCTGAATTATTAAAGCCTTCCGCCTGGTTCCTGCGCTCGCTTGCTCGGCTTATTGTGTTTGCTCAGCCTCCGTGTCGCCTCTGCTCTCGGGGAGAGCACGCAGGGAGGTGGCGGAACAGTGCCGGGAGCGTGGCCGTGTGCTCTGGGGCGGCAGTGGAAGCCTCTCTCTTGGTGGCATTCAGCCATCCTTCCTTCAGATCCAGCCCAAAACCTGCTGATCCTACCCAAGGGGCTCCACTTTGGGGTCTAGACCCATCCTGTTGTCTCCCAGCCCTGCAAGGACTCGGCATCCCTGGAAACCTTTGTGCAATCCCTCTCCCGGGCCTGGCCTGACCTTTAAACACTGAAGTCATCCCTCACCAGAGCACAAACAGCAGGGACGGGCCTCTCCCATCATTCCCGTTGGGGGAAGGAAGCCTTTCCCAGCTCCAGAGCTCCTCTGGGCAGCTGTGGTTATTCTTCCCAGGGTGCAGAGGGATTCCCATGGAAAGGCAGACAAATTCCTGCCTCAGAGGTTATTTTTAGGACGTTTTTCTGTATTTTCACCCTTATTCTTAGCACGATGGCTGGGAGGGAGGGAAGGCTATGCTTACACTGGGTGTCTGGAGTGGGGAAAAGGGGCTGGCATGGCCCCAGCAGCTGAGGGGTTAACTTCTTCCTGAATTTTGGCCCAGGTGAGGTAGATCTACAGAAGGGATTTGCTGGGAAGCTGCTTAGGCTGGCGGGGCAAAACTGGGGCAGGCACAGAGCTGGGGCTGAGGGTACCTCCCAAACTTCGCTGGTATCCCTCAAGATGGCTGTCACTGGGGCTAGCCAGGGCAGCCCCTTCCCCTTGGGCATCTTCTCCAGAGCTCCGGCTCCCAGAACCCTAACCAAGGCAACTGTGTGATGCCTTGGGAAGGGTTCTGGGAGTTGGTTGCTTTCCAGCTGTCAACCTNCATGTTTTCCAGTAAATTCTTTGCTGGAATTTTGCATTAGTGACCCCGAATGGGACAGGGAGGTGTTGGAAGCAGAAGGTGGGAGTTCAGCAGCAGGTGAGACCTCTTCCCTTCTGCCGTTTTCTGGGATGGACGTAAAGGGAGGTGTGAAAGCTGCCCAGCTGACTGAGTAATTCCAGCCCGTGCTGGTGAAACGTGGGCAAGCTGCCCTTGGAGCTGCCAGGGATTATCCCGCGAGCAGGGGCTGCGGAGGCGCCGCTGCCGCCGTGGCAGCGCCCGCCGCGCTGGGACCGCGGGGCGATGCTCCCACCTCGCGGCCGATCCCCGCATCAGCGGCGGGGCGGGACGGCCTGGGGGGCGAGGACAGCTCGCTCTCCGCCTCCTCCAGAGCCTCGCCCCGTCGGGAAATCCCTCCTCCTTCCCCCATTCCCCATGGCCCGCCTCTGGGCGGCAGCCCGGCTCCGCCGAGCCGCGGCTCCCCGAGGCGAGTTACCGGGAGTGCGGGGGGCTCCCCGCGCTGGGCTGGCCGCCCCTCCCCGTCGCGTCCCACCCTTACCTGCAAACCGGCGTTGACCTTCAGCCGCGGCCCGTTGGTGCTGCGGGGCAAGATGGCGATGAAGAGGGTCCCGGGCTGGCTCTGTCGGGATACCTCGGAGGCGTTGGCCACGATGGTGACACTGTCAGTGAGGGATCGGGGGCCGTCCTGCCTGTACTGGATCTGCTGGTTCTCCACCTGCGGGGCAAGGGCCAAGTGATCCTCCGTGGAGGACACAGGCCACCGGCCCCTCTGGGGACGGGACCCTGAACCATCCTGGGAGGATGATGGCAACCCACCACTAGCTCAGGGCAACCCTGCGGGGTGTATCCACAGGACAGGAGCGGGATCTCTGTGGGAAGCAGACCTGGAGCCCAGCATGGGTACTCTGCCTGCACCCCCGCCCCGCATCCCCAGGGGCTGCAGAGCAAACCCGTCGCCCCAAACACCTCCATCTCTTCTGTCGGGAGAAGACTCCTGCAGCCCTCCCAACCTCCCAGTGTGGCTGAGGGCTGGAGACCACTCGCGGGCTCTCCCCAAACCCTCGGGAAAGCAGCATGGTGGGCAGGTGGGCGCCCGTGGGTGCTATACCTCGCTCCAGGTGAAGCTGTGCAGCCCGCCCTGCTCGGGCCGCTGGCTGCTCAGGAGGGTGCCGAACCGGGGGGGCTCGAGCACCCTGAACTCCATGCCCAGAGCTGAGTAGTGGGCGTTGGGAATGCGGAGGATGCCCGAGGAGAGGGTAGCAGAGCCACCTTCTGGCACCGTGATGTTGTGGACATCCAAGGGGACGGTGATGGGGAGCACAACCAGGCTGACCACCACCCCCTCCAGAGGGTCTGCACTGCGGGCTGTGATGTCCAGGACAAACTGGTCACGCTCCTCGTTGGGCTTGGAGTGGAGGTAGAGGACTCTGCCACTGTTGATGTCCTCTTGGGTGAAGGACTGGATGGGGTCCAGGCTGGGCTGCTCGTTCACGTCCTGGCTGTGCTGAAGCATTGCCAGGAAGCCGGCGGCTGGGGGGCTGCTCACCAGGTAGACTATGTCTTGGGAAGGGATCTCTTCGTGGGTCACCTGGGAGTGTGGGGGAGACGAGGCGTGAGAGGGAGGGCTGGTAACTGAGGCTGGGCTGCCCCACAGCCCGCCTGCCGTGCAATCAAGCCCTCAAAGCTTTGCTGTGGGATGAACTGCAAGAACCACCTTACTGAGGCCATGCCTGAAGCCCTCTCTGCCCCTGGGCAAAGCCTGACAAGAACACAGGGCCTTGGCTCTGAGCAGGTGGGAGTAAAATGGAGTCCCGTGGGTGGCTGTCCTGGTCCGGTGGCCAGGGAAGTCATGCAGGCATGAGGAATGACTAGAGAAGGGGATACTCACCAGTAAGTCCTCCTGCTTGATCCCAGCCGCTTCCCCCTGGAAAACATAGATCTCCTTGTGGTTGACTATGCTCAGGGGGCTGGGATGGGTATCCAAGAACACGCTGATGGCCAGTGTGTCCTCTACTGCCACCTCATTTGCTTCTACAGTGAACTGGAGCTCATCCCGGGTGTTCCTGCTCCCGTTGTGGTGGTAGGAGATCTCTCCTGCCAGCAGGTCCCTCAGGGAGAAGGCCATGACCGGCTGCTCCCCTCTCAGCACGGTCCCCCACCTTGGGGGGGTGGTTATCAGGAACCGTATCTCTTCATCTGACCTGATGTCCATGTTGGTCTCCAGGCTGAGGACAGAGGAGTCAATGCTCCCTCGGGTGCCCTGGTGGATGACCAGACCGGTGTTGTTGACTATTTTGATGTAGGGGTCTGATGCCTGCACTTCCAGAAGGGCTGTGGTTTGGTGGAAGCCGTCCGAGACCTGTAGCTGGATCCAGCCTCGGTCAGCCCCAGAATGGACAAAGAGGATCTTCTTCTTCCTCAAGTCATCCTGTGTGAATCGATAGACCTGGTGGCTTCTGTCATCGACAGACACGATGCTGCCAAATAAGATGTCCTTCCTGGCCAGCACCAGCTGCGCGTCGGAGAAGCCGGAGTCCTTGTCAGTGAAGGCAATGTCGTCAGTGGTCAGCAGGTGCTGCCCATTGCGCACCACGTTGAAGACTCTGTTCACTGCCCGGACAGGGCTGTGGTCATTGACGGGTTGGATGGAGACTCTGAAAACGCCCCTCACCTCTTCGGCCTCAGGCTCGGCACTGCCCTCACCCTGCCTGACGGCTACAAAGGGGATATCATCCTCCAGTGTCTCAGAGTCATCGTGCTGGTACAGCAACCGGCGCTGGAGGATGTCGTCATTGGTGAACTCCGTGATCTCCTCTCTGGAGGCCCAGCCGTGGGATGCAGCCCAGGCCAGCCTCCCATGTGCTGGCCCCTCAATCACCTCGTAGGCATAGTCCATGCTGTTCACACTCTGCACAAACAAGTGATCCTTGGAGATGACAGCCTGTCCACCTTCTGGCACGGTCAGGAGCACATTGGTCAAAGTTGGTGCATCAGGGTCCCCACCAATGCTGATTCTGTAGGTATAGATGGGTGAGTGCTGCTCACCAGCGTGGACGCGGAACTGGAAGAAGTCCTCAGCTTGCTGGGAGTTCCTGATGGTCACGCTGTAGCTCAGGTGGTTTCCCTGCAGGTCCTCTTCAGTAAATCCAAAGCCTTCGGTCAGCCTGTTGCCAAGCAGCTCCAGGTTTCCCTTTTTGGGAGCCTGGATGATCATGTAGTGGAAGGGAACCGGGGCAGAGTTTGGATCTTCCAACATTGCCTCCAGCTCCTTGCTGGTGATATTTCTGTGCCGCTTGTTCTTCATCTGGAGGGGAGCCATGATCCTCATCTTAATGGTGGCTCTTTTAATCCTTATGAGAAAAGTGTTGTTTGGCAAGAGCTTCTGCCCCACCTGGACTTTGAATCTCACCTCCTCCACGCTGTCTTCCAGCCGGTGCTCTGAGTCTGTGCTAAAATACTGGATGCGCCCTTGCTCCAGGTCTTGTTGGTGGAAGGACTCAACTTTTTTCCATTCCCCTCCCGTGCTCCCTTGCTTCTGGACCTCACCATACTTCAGGGGCTCCGTGAGGACGTATAGGATGGAGACCCGTTGTTCCACAGCGTTCGTCTCCACTGACAGGTTGGCTGTGGTGATGCGTGCGGCCTCTCCTTGGGAGAGGGAGAGGCCGGTGTTATTGAGCAGGCGGATGTCAGGGTCAATGGCGAGGATCCTCAGGGTGGCAATGGGGCTCGGGACTGTGCCATCACTCACCTGCAAGGTGAGCTGTAAGTTCGTCCCCCCTTGGTGCACATAGATCACGTTGCCAGCTTCCAGGTCCCTGCAGGAGAACTCCTCAATGGGCACTCCAGGGTGGAAGTCTAACTCCACATAACCCTCCTCCATCTGCTGACCGTGCAGCTGGAATTCGAGGTCATCGCAGGATGAATCATCATCCAGGACCTGCAGGATGTCGGTGGTCAGGTGTTTCCGTGTGTGCTTCAGGATTGTCATGTGGTTCCCATGGGGAAAGATCACCTGTGGGGCATCGTTGACGGGGTTGATCATGATGGGCAGCAGGTACACCTGCCCCTGCCGCAGGCACTCTGGGACCCCTTGCTGGGTGGTCACTGTCACCTCCAGCATCAGCTGGTCCATGGGCCCCTCGGAGCCGTCGTGGATGTATCTGACTTTGCGATTCACGATGTCTAACAAGGTGAACTTCCTTCTGCTCCTGGACCCGGGAATGTCCAGCTCCAGCTGGCCATGCCTGGGGTCATTGGTGATGCTGAAGAGGATTTGGGACTGACGGATGTTGGCCAGGCTCAAATCTACTGTTGGCTGGGCGTGTTTCCACTCCAGGTAGGCCATGCCCCCTTCAGAGACGATGAGGGGGCTGACGTGCAGCAGCCTGCTGATGTTGGCAAAGGCGGGTGGGAAGCTGCTGTCAGGCCGGCATGGTTCCACCACCAGGCCTGGTGCTCCCGAAAAGACATTCGGAGGTGGAGAGGTGGATGCCTCATCCTGCTCATACACCTCCTCGTAGTCCCAGTAGTGGTCCTGCTTCCCACAGCCTGCTGTGATGTCCTTTGTGATCACGGCATCCTGCAGGCTCCTCCTCTGCAGGTTTATCCGCAGGTCCTCCAAGCAGCCGACAAACGAGTGGTTGGTCATGGTCCACAATGAGATGAAAGAAAGATGGTGCTCCCTCAGCCTTTGCAAAGCTTTTTCATCCATACCACCAATGAAGAGGTTTCCCTGAAGGTCCAGGTAGTTGTTGATGCCGCGGTTGGATGTGGATGAAGCATAGTAATCTATCAGTATCTCAAACTTGTGGATGTCCGTGTGGACTTTGACGTAGTGCTGCTGCTCGTCGCTGATGAAGACATTGTTGTGCAGGACGATGACGCCGTTCCCCTTCTCCACAAACCCTCGCAGGCGCCCGTTGGAGATCTCCAGGTAGAAGAAGTCATTCTCCAGCCCTGCGTGGTAGATGAGGGGTGCCTGGGTGATGCTCGTCGTTATCACAAACTCGATGGTCGCTTCCTGCCTCGCGTCCCATGTGGGGAAAGCAATGTAGGAATGTGGCCCCGGGAACCCGAATGGGTCTTCAGGCTCTGCAGAGAACTGTGTGCTGCACCCTTCCTGGACATGGTGGAAGGTCTTGGAGCTGCCGTCAGCAGACAGACGGGAGAGAACATCCAGGCCATTGAATGTCACCAAGTGAAGACAACCCCTGAAGGGAGGGCTGGCCTCGGCAAGGTACGGCAGGTCCAGGCTGCCTGTCCCGCCGGCATAGAGGCCATACTGGATGTCCAGCTCCCTTGCTGGCCCTGCGATGTCTGCGGAGCTGTTGAAGAGGCCATCGATGGTCAGCGTCATCCTGCCATCTTCCACCAGCAGCTCCACGTCGTGCACTGCCAGGTTACTGAGGTGCAGCCCTGCTGGGGACTGCAAGGTCACCTCCTCCGAGCCCAACTGCAGCCTGGCCTGCAGGGAAAGACACAAAATCCTCAGCTCAAGTGAGACCTCTCCACCTTCCAGAAATACCTGCTGAAGCATGGACCCACACCCAGGTGCTCTCAAGGGTTTTGGTCCCTCAGTTCACTCCTCCACCTCTGGATGTGCTCCTCCTTCATCCTCCCCACGGACCTGCCCTCTTTGCCCTGCTCTCTGAATTTCTCTCCTTTTTCACTCATTCTCAGCAAACCCCAGTCTCAGGAGTGGGGTCCTCCATCTCCCGGTCCCACAGCTGGGCTTTTCCTCTCCCCTCACGGAGCAGCCCTGCCAGATGCTGGCTCCTCCTTCCCTGCACTATCTTGCCCACTGCCCTCCATCCTTGCAACCTGGGCTGCTTCCAGCCCTTTCCCTGGGAACTGGCAGGGGAAATAGCAGGTTTTGCTCCTCGTGGGCAGCAGCCTGGAGCCTGCCTAAGTAGAGGGTTAGCTGGCGGGACAAATGGTCTGCATTAGGGACACCTCTGGCCAGCGGCTCGCTTGCTCTTCTGCTTTGGTTTAATGTGGTTGGTAGCCCAGCCCAGGCTGCAGGAGAGGCAGGATGTGTGCCTCGGGTGCTCCCTGCTCTTTCCCTTCATGGTGGATGCCAACACCATAACCACAACAGGGAATTTTATTCCTCTGTCTTGATTGCTTCCCGTGTTCCAGCTGGGACAAGGGACATCTCTTCTTTCCCTGGATCCGCTTGTCTCACCTCCTCACACCTGAGGGTGCTGTGCACTGTGGGGTCACACGGGGTGCCGGTGTCTGGGTATCCCCATGACCACCTCCAGCACCACCCAGGCAGTGGGTGAGGAGCTTCTCCAGATGGAGCCTGTTTTTCTGTATTTAACCAGATCTTCCAAGACTGTGTCCGCTCTCCTCTTGTACTCTTGGCATTCCCTGTCAGGGGTCCTGGCAGCTGTGCTGCCCCTTCATCCTCACCCTGGATGAAGCCATGACAGAGACCCCAGCCCGAGGAGAGGATCGGGGTGCCGGGATGCTGACCTGCAGGCGGCCAGCTTGCAGCTGGAGCAGGAGGTGGTCGGGCTGGCCGGCAGCCAGGAAGAGCAGCCCATTCCCCTGGCTGGTGAACAGCTGCAGGTGGAGCCGCACTGTGCGTGAGGCGTCTGCCAGCGGCATCTCCACGAAGCTGTTGCCAAAGAAGGAGGCTGGGGAGAAAAGGGAGAAAGGTCAGGCAGGGAAGGACACCTCCTGCAAGCCCCGTCTGGGTGGGTGCTGTGACTGTGGAGCCCCCCAAGCCCATCCATCAGCCCTTCCCTTGTTTGCCATCTGACAGGTTGCTGGAGCCCAGCAGCCTAGAAAGACCCTTGGGGGAGTCTGTTTTGCTGATTTTCCTAGAGGTATCCTAGAAGGGTTTGGGTTGGAAGGAACCTTAAAGCTCGTCTAGTCCAAGCCCCCTGCTAGAGTCAGGGACATTTTCCACTAGATCAGAGTGCTCTAAGCTCTGTCCAACCTGGCCTTGAACACTTCCAGGGATGGGGCAGCCACAGCTTCTCTGGGCACGCTGTGCCAAGGCCTCACCACCTTCTGATTAAAGAAACTGCGTTTCTCCTCAGTGCTGGAGGAATAAACGTGAGTGCCAGTGATCCATATGTGGATGTGAGAGCGCACGGAAACCTCGGCTTGAAGTGGACGCCTGGAGATGCAGCTGGAACGTGTTCAACACCCAGTATACATCAGCCCTGGAGGACTCAGCTCAATGGCATGTGGTCATGAAATGACAGACTGTGTCACAGGGCAGAGGCAGGAGAGGGCAGGATTAAGAGTACAGGGAGTGGCAAGGCTTAATTTTAGAGCGCTTTTAGTTTTTAGTAGACTCAATGCATGCATGTGCATCTCACACATGTTAAATGTGTGTGGCTGGGGCGTGCAGCCACCCATCCTGCTTGGCTCCAGCTCAGCCTGTGGCAAAACTCTGTGCTTAAGCATAAACACTCCAGCCCTGTAAGCTGGAAATGTTTGGGGAGGATATGTCAGGGACAAGGGGGAAATGCACATTTTCAGTCCATATGTAGTCACAGGCTCTGCTGGAGTTTATATGTGTGAAGTTTTCCCGTTGTGCTTTACTAGAGCACTTCTCAGATCCACCCAGCTGCCGACCTACACTTAGGTTTGGGGTCCCAGATCTGTCTTGCTGAGGTGCCATGGGCAAACAAGGATAGGAATTTGGCTTTCGGGGTCCCAGCCCCCTGATGTCTTTTGGAGGAGGCAGGGGTGGACGTTGGATGCTGGGGTGAAACCAGTCTTCTGCACAGCGAGGTCTGGGTATAAACATTCACGTCTGCTCTTACAACTGCTTCCCTGGTTGCGCTTTCCTCTTGCCCAGATTTCTGTGGGAATGACCAGGGTGGGAACGGGCAATGCAGGCTTTGCTCACAGGGTGGTGCAGCAAGGGAAAACCCAACCCAGCAAGGGAAAACCCAACCCAGCCACACAGCCAGAGTCACTGAGGCATTTGGAAGGGGACCCCCTGTAGAGGTGATGGCAAAGGTTGGCCTGTCAGGGACAGAGTTGGAGCACTCTGTTTTAGCTTCTCACATTTTCTTCAGAGCTGAGCCCTGCAGTACGCTGCGTGGGGGATGCTCTTCTGAGCCCTTTGGGAATGGGGAGACCTCCTTGTCCAGGACACCACAAAAAATCATTTCCTGGCAGCAGAAAAAAGTGTCTCAGTTTTCCTCTGCGGTCTGGGAGGATGACGTGGGTGTTGCAAGGACCATCACCCCACCCGTTCTGCACAGGGAGGAAATGGCACCATGGAAATATCTGGCCTTTGCTGTAACACCGAGCCCTTTGCCCAGCCCGGGGCAAGGCCGTCAGGGTGCCTGCTCATTCCCTGGCCCTCGTGCCTGCTGCTGGCATGGGGCACTTTGGCTTCCTTGTCCTCTTCAGCCCAGCCAGTGACTCAGACGAGCTGTGCTGAGCTCTGTCCTTCCCTGACCTGCTCCCTCCTTCCCGTGGTCCCAGCAAAACCAGCCTTGCCCAGTGGCCAAGGGTGGTGGGTGCTGGGGCTCTCAGCACCGCCTTGTCCTGGGGCTTGGTGAGCAGGAGCGACGTGGCACAGTGGAAAAGAGAGTTTTCCTGTCCCTCCTTGCACAACCACAGGCACACATGTGTGCACATGTGGTCCCTGGAGACATCCGTGTACGTTATGTGCTGGCTTCAGTCGAGGTTCCCTGTGTGTGCTCCATGCTCCAGCTCCCCCTGGGATTTTGCTACATTTTAGTGGCTTCCCCTAATTCAAAAAATGTGTTTTTCAGATGGGTACTGAGCGGCTGCTCTCACGAGGAGGGAAAGCTTGGCTGGGCTGGACCCAGCAGCAGCTCCCATGCCGGCCCAGGGGCTGGGCAGTGTCTCGCCGTGGGTGCTGGGGATGATGGTTTGGGGCTGCTCCAGCAAGACCAGCTTGTTTTCCAGTGTGCCAAGGGGCACCAGCTCCTGCAGCCAGCACATTTTGTCCTGCCTTCGCTCTCCCAGAGCTGCCAGAAATGTTTTTCTTCTTCTCTCATAAAATACTACCAATAAAAGCTCCCAGAGGTGCGGATGCCTAGGGGAGTGGTGCTGTTGGGGAGGAGGAAGAACCCTTACCCAGATCCAGGAGGTGCTGGGATTTTTCTCCAGCAGCAGAGCAATGTGAGTTACTGCTGTTTGTCTTCCCAAATTCCTGCTTTATTTCAGGGCCGCTCTCCTCCCTCATCAGCCCAGCCAGGATGTGAATGCCACTCAGCCTGTGACATTGCACTTTCACAAGGGACCTGCAGCTTCTCCTCTCCATCTCCCCTCTTCCTTGCCCTTTACTTAGGAAAAGACACAGAAAACATGGATTTTTTGGGGTTTTTTTCAAATGAATTTTGCTCTGGAGGAGCCTCCATAGGACAGGAGGTCCTGGTCCATCACTTGGAGCAAGCAGGGACTTCCAGGCACCCATCCCCATCTGTGGGCAGGTTCAGGTGAGCATCCTGGGATCACCCCATGACGATGAGTTCCTATGCCCCAAAAGCACCTATCTCAAGTGATTTAAGGATGTCATGATCATACCATAGGGGTGTTGTGCCCCTCATCCCTGGTTGCAGATGCCCAAGGTGGCCCCTCCTCTCCTGCCATGGGGAGCAACAGGTCCCCATGTCCTGGCCCTGGGTTGGAGTGGACACCCCGGATGTCCCAGTCGCCCCCGGATAAAAACAATTGACATTCCCAGCTTGCTGCGTCCCACAGGAAATCACCATCCGAGCCTTGCCAAGCCGATTGAAAGGCGTTGACGAGGCGAGAGGAGCCTCCGTCACAGTTTCCGAGCAGCCAGCCAGCAGCCAGCAGATTATAGACTGCAGTGTCACTTGGGTTTGGGGGTTTTTTTACATTGAAAAAAACAAGGAGATGAGCCAAAAGCTCTAAGGAAGGGTCTGGGAGCGAGGCCCCGGGTGTGCTGGGCTGCTCCTGGGGCCGGCAAACAAGCAAGGGCTCTGTGCGAGCCGGCACTGCCCCGGCAGCCGCCCCAGCCGCCGGCCACGCGCCGGCTCCGGGACGCCTTGGCCCTCTTCCCCTGCTGCTCCAGCTGAAAACACGGCTGGTGTGGCCTCTCCAGTTGCTGATTTTCGGTGTTCAGGGAATTTTCTGGCTGGGGGAGGAGAGCCAGGGGGGATCCCCATCCGCTCAGGGGGCTCTGGGCTGGGGAGTCTCAGAGTGCTTGGGGCTCAGCGAGGCCATTTCGGGCTCTCCTCTGTGTTTTAACATACATCTCAGCACAAAAACTTCTCCCACCTCCTTCCCAGCACGTAGGAGGATGAAGGAGCCAACTCCAGGCCCAGGCAAAGGGAAGCACTCAGAAAGCTCAGCTCAGAGAGAACCGGCACTAGACGCGAAGGGTTTTCGGAGCAGGGAGACGTCTCCTGGGTGTGTGGGAGGGCATGTGAGCTGGTGGGGGGATGCTGCCCTGCCCGAAGGCTCCACCGCAGCGTGGGGCATCCCCGGCCGTGCCGCAGGACAGCCAGCTGCGTTTTGGGTGTGCAGGAGGAGGTGCATCGGCGTGTCGGGGGTACAGCCGAGTCCCTGAGAGGCTGCCCACTGCTCTGGCCACAGGAGGATGCTGAGGCTGAGGAGGAAGGAGCGGAGCAAACCCTGCCTGGGGATAGGGGTGTGGAGCCGGGGAGGGGCTGGATGCTCAACAAGGCTCCATTCAGGCTGCGGTGGGGCAGGTGGGGGCCAGGGCCGGTGGCCGGCCGTGTTTGCAGGGAGGGGACTGGAATTCATTAAAGCAGCTCTTTAATGACCGGAGCGGGTGCCAGGAGAGCCCCGTGCAGACACACGCGCCCCCCTGAAAGACTCCCTGTGTTTGCAGCCGCTTCCCACCCCGGCCACACCGGTTTTCCAGCGGTGGAAAAACAGCCGGGGAGTGAAAGCTCCTTGTTGCCCGAACAGCCCCGGGCTTGTGCGGCAACTGGTGCAGCCCAGCCCGCCGGCTGCCCTCCTTCCTGCCCGCCTCCCTGTGCCAACAAGCGGCCCCCGTGCCGGCGCTGTGCCTGCTGCTGGGGTGCTGCCGGGCCGCCCCAAGGGCAGCCTGCTGCATTCCTTCTCCGCAGCCTCAGGAGCTGGTTTTGAGGCCCTCTGAGTTGTTTGGGGTTGGCTTTTTTAATTTAAATAACTTTTAGGGTAGTGAGGTCACCCGTTGCCAGCCCCATTGTGCTGCGCCCACCCGCTGTGCAAACGCCGGAGGGGCTGGGGGATGTGAGCACTGCGGGGATTCAGGGGGATGTGAACATGGGAGGGGTTCAGGGGATAAAAATACTGGAGGGGTTCATGGGAATGCCAGCACCAGAGGAGCTGGGGCGATGTGAGCATCAGAGGGGTTCAGGGGGATGCAAACACTGGAGGGTCTTGGGGGATGCAAACACTGGAGGGGCTCGGGGGCGGCTGCCCAGCCCTGGGGATCCTGCTCAGCAGCTTGATCCCCTCCTGCTCCCCCCGTAGTGTGTGCACAAGGCTCCCGTCCCACTCCCAGCGCAGGCAGGGTGGGCAGGACCAGCCTCCTGCCGGCGCCCTGGGTGGTCCTGGGGCTCAGGCTTCCTTGTCCCCAGCCTGGCTCTGTGATGCCCAATGGGACCTGCAGCCCCTCGGAGCTGGGGCTAGGCTGCGCCCCTGTCCCCACACGGGGTGGAGGGGCCGCGGGAGGAAGGGATCCAATGGGCTTTTAGAGAAAGGCTTCATTATGTTCCACATTCCCTTCGTTTTACGGTGTGGTTTTATTTATGGCCAGGGAAGGAAATGAGCAGCTTGCGATGAGGTTAAGGCAAACACAGTGGCCCTCGGCTTTGGCTGCGGCTTTGCTGGGAGGAGGGGGTGCCGGGGGGACAAACGGGGGGCGGCTGCCTTCAGATATGCCCTGAGACCCGAACTGAGCACCCATCTGGGTCTCCACGGCAAAGAAATCCCAGTGCAATGGGGATGAGCTGGGTTTAGTCTGCAGCAACGGCACTCAACCCCAGTGGGGACCTTGGGATCACACCACAGTCCCCTTGTGCCCGCCCCAGGAAAGCTTGGGGTTCTGTCTCAAGATTTATGGGATGGGGCGTGATGGGCACAGATCCATCTCTGCTGTGATAGCTCCTGGCACGGAGGAGGACTTTTTCTTTTTATCCCCGCTCCCAGTGACTCCAGTGACTGCTGCTCCCACATCCTGAGCTAGGGCTGCGCGTGCTTTTCCAACCCCGGCAATGCGAATGAGTGCTCTGGTTCTCGCCTCCCACCCTCCATCTGGCCCTCCCTCACGGCAGGGCTCCCGGGGGCCAGCGCTTTCCAGGAGTGCTGGCCAGCAGAGATTGCTGGAAAGCAGCACCCAAGAAACCACCAGAAAAGCTGTGGCTGGTCACCTTCGCAGGGCTGCCGACCACCACAAGTGCCATCACCCTTGTTTTGGGCGTGGGAGGAGAGTCCTGGCCAGGGGTGCTTTGCTTCGCCCCCATCCCACCCCGGTGGCCTCTGGCTGCACCAGGCTGCTTTGAACCCCTCCTCCTGTGTTTATTCATTCAGTTCCTCTCCCCCGTTCCCCGGCCAGCTGCTCTCCGCTCGCCTTCCCCAGCCTCCTGCCTGACAGCTTTGGGGAAAAAACAGCCTTTTTACAGCCCACGGACTCTGGAGTCAGGGGGAAACATGAAAACATGCCCCCTGCTAATTCTGTGCTGCCTGGGAGGGGGCTGGTTGTACCCTCCCGTGTCCTGCCAGCCCCCAACCCCCTGCCCAGCGCCTCTGCCTGCTCCTGCCTGCCTTCCCCGTCCTTAGGAGCAGCATTAGGAGCTGCGATAGCTGGAGGCCATAAAGCAGGGTCCAGGAGGCTTGGCTGGAGCTCCAGAGCTCCATCACTTATCCAGCGTGGTTTTACGATGATTCAAGCACAGCCCTAAAGCTGATGGTATTTCCTGAGCTCTCCTGCTCGGCCAGATGCAGAGCCATGGAGGGGAGGGCAAGGAGCTGGGAGCCAGCCTGAAACCCCCCACAAAGGTCACGGTGCTTTTGGGAAGAGCTGGGGGGATGTGCCCCCGGAGCGAGCACCCCCAAAGCCTGGCACGAGCAGGAGCGGGGATGAAGAGCTTTTAACGATGTGTGGCTCAATGGCTCCGGAGGGACTTAAGGAATAAGCCCGAGCTGGAAGCAGTGTTTGGAGTGTTTGCCCTGGGAAGTGAAGCGGGGGGAGAAAGTGGGAGGATTTGGGGAAGCGGGAGGCGGCTCAATGAGGCTTTTGTGCTGTCCCCTGCAGCGTGACTCAGGCTCACTCAGGCTCGCTCAGGCTCCCGCTGCCAGGAGAAGTTGGCCTGGAAATATTGTATCAGCCCCAGAGGACGTGGTTTCCAAACCATTCTGAGTCGGGTTTTGTTCTATTTTTTCTTTCTTTTTCTCTCTCCCAAGCCCTCTTCCCCTGTCTCACAGGCTGGCAGGTTTTGCAGCTCCACCCTGCACGTCCTGGCACCCGCTCCCACTGTGTTCCCTACCCCAGCTGCTTCCCAGCCAGCGAGGAAAAGCTTGCAGAGCTGCAGAGGGGCATGTGGTGGCATACGAGGGGACAATCCCAGCCAGCGCCGTGCTGGAGGAGCCGGAGGATCTTGGAGGAGTCTGGGTTACTGGGGAGTGGGTGCACATCCCACCTGCAGCTCCCTGAATCCCATCCCTGCCTGCCCAGCAGAGCCAGCGCCTGTTCCTAAGCTCCTTCCCAGCCAGACCCAGTGAGGGGAAGGAGCTGGCGGGGGGGATTGGAGCAGCCAGGCCAGGGGATGCTCACAGACAGGCCTGGAATGGCTTGATGTTACCGGAGAGATCCTCGCCTGGTGTCAACAAACAGCCCGGCAGCCGCCCTGGAGAGGGGCCCGTCTCCAGCCGCCCCGGCTCTGATGTTTCCCAGCCTCGCTGGTGTCAAGCGGCTCCTGACGTGCCAGGATGGGGGCGTTATCAGCCAAAATTGTGCGGGAAGAATGAGCACCACGAGCGGGAGTGTTGAAACCTTGCCAGAAGCTACCTGCTCGCCTTAATTGCAGCATCCAGCGCTGAGGGATGGGGAAATGTTTTAACAGAGGTGTTAAAACGCGCGGTTGTGGTGTAAAATGTGTAAACTGGGGTGATTCGGCTTTAGTTGTGCTGGTAAGGCAGCACCCACAGCACCCTGCACCTCACAGGGCACCAAGGACCGTGGCCAGGATGAGTTTTTGGTGATGCTGAGTGCTGTGAGGGGCAGAGAAAAGCGTCTCCGCGGACGGAGATGGGGTTTGCAGTGTGGATGGGGGAAAGAGAGGACATTTTTTGCTCCTCGCGGGTTGACATGCTAAACTGACTGCAAAGAAAATTAGTATTTTCTTTTTTCCTCCTCTTTCTGGAGCTGAAGGCTCTGCCCTCTCCTCTTCTCTCCTCTTCCCCCATCCTTCCGGAGGTCCCCCTCCCCGGCCTGCCTCCCCCTCGCCACTCCTGTTATGCCCTGACTTTTCCATCCATGAGAAACACCCGCCGGGGTGATGTTTATAGAGAAAATAAATGCCTGCTCTATTTGTAGCGCAGGGGGGGACGCACGGCTGGCGGGGGGCTGTGGGGGTGTGGAAGCGGGTGCTCACATCCCCTCCCAGGGCTGCAGGGCCTTCTCAGCCACATCTACCTCGGGCCAAGACTTCCCTCTCTTCTCCCAAGCTCCCAGAGGAAATGACCCTGGTGGGCTCAGAAATTTCTGTGGGATGGGATGCTGAAAACCTTGAAGCCCTTCTGAAGCCCAGCCGGAGGCTGGGAAAGGGAATGGGAAATTCCTGCTGCCCGCCCCTCTTTCTGCCAGCGCTGCACCAAGCAGGGTTATGAGATGGCAGAGGGCGGGGAGCACCCAGGAACGTGGCTGGGGATGGCACCACGAGCACTTGGGGACTCCAAACCCTCCCTCCCTCGCCCGCCTGCAGCAAAGAGGGAAAACAACTTCCAGAAAGCCAAGATTTGGGCAGAAGCATCAGCGGGGATTCACGGGCCGTCCCGAGCTGAGTCACAGCTCACGGCGGCTCCTTCCCCAGCCAGTGAGTCACGGCCGTGGCTGAATGCCGCTTTTCTGTCTCCGTGTCCGGGAGGCACGTGATGGGCCCGGCCGCCTCAAAACCGTGCTGTTTGCCCCATGACTTTCTCCGCTCCCAGCAATTTTCGGCAGTACCCACCCTTCTCCGGACTGCTTTCCGCCTGCCACCGGCCGGCTTCTGTCCGGCTGTCAGGCAGCCAAGCGCAGCCCTGGGGCACGGGGCAGCTCCCGGAGGTATTGCCCGGAGCCGTGCGCAATGGGCGACACACCCCGGGGAAGAAGGATGGAAAATGGGAATTTATCACCCTCTTGGATCCACAGCTCAGGGCATAAACATCTCTCACCCCACCCTGATGCCAGTTGAGAGGCCCTGTTTGGTCTGTCCTGAGGATAAACGACTGGTAATGGGTGACAAATCAGGCAGCATCGTCCCTGTCCTGGGCTTGGGAAGAGCCACAGCAGCCCTGCTCCTCTGGGTTTTAGCCTGGCTTTGCAGAGTCCAATGCTGCCCTGACTCTCAGCTCTGTTTTGCGAAGCAAAGGCTTTGTGAAAGGTTCTCTGCCTTTATAGAATGCACTTAGAATACACTATACAGAATACATTAATATTCTATCAATATAACAGAAGAAAAATTATCCTCATATAACAATATCTAACAATATTCTGCTGTATTGGTCAATATAACATAAAAACTCGACCTCCCTTATCCTGGTCTGTTGACCTCAGAAAAGGTCTGAGGGGTGTCCCATCCCTGTGCAGCTTGGCAATGTCCAACCAAGCACAGGGCACGGTGGAGACAGCTCAGGGAAGGGCTGCTTTGGGCAGGAGGGAGCTCTGACGGACACCTTCCTTCCTCTGTGTCTCCAGGGGCTTTGGAGATAAGGCGTGGTGAAGGGGCTGGTGGCAAAGGAGGCTTGGGATGCCCAGGTGAGAGCTGGGAAGAGCACAGGAGTTTCTAGGAGCCTCCCAGCTGAAGGCTGGGGGTGATGCTGGCACTCGGGGAAGCTGGCTTCCCAAAAAGGAGACAAGCCGAGCCCAGCACCTGGAAAGGGCCAAAGGAGCAGCCCCGGGGAGCTGAGGCTGGGTTGGGCCAACGCCTGTTGCGAACAGTCTGTGCTTTGAGCTTTATTTAGGCACGCAGACTCCCGCCTCCCAGGGCCTGTTCCTGTCCAGCCTTCAACCTGACGTGAGCTCCTCGGGGTGAGCTTAACCCTGTCCTGCAATCCTGCAGGAATGCGCTTATTATAGATTTGCCCGCAGCCCTCTGTTGCTAAATATAAGAGTGAGACAAGAATATTCCTCCCCGATTCCCACGATACCAGTTTGCATTCTCCCCCCTTTTCAGCATTTTTCCTGTTCTTTCCCATCAGCTGGAAACTCTTCCAGCTGCTTTGAGCTATGACCTTAAAACATGTGGCGCGATCATAAAAAAGAAAGTTTGAATAAATCAGTCTGATTTCCAAAAGTGGAGGAGAGGAAGAGCCGAGGTGGCTCCATGGAGCTGAGAAACCTGGAGAAGGCAGAGGGATCCTGGATGGATACCCCAGGGCAGACACTGCTCCCTATCCACGGGCAGGTATCTTGGACAAGCCAGTATCCCACTCGCCTCCCCAGGACCCCATCACTGCTTCTGGGGTCCACCTAAACTTTGGACAGTGTCACATTTTTGGCACCCACTTGCTGAAATCTTGGGGTGAACGCTGCTCACAGGGAGTCTACACGTCCAATTCTCTCTTCTCCCCTCATTCCAAACCTCCAGTAACAGGGATTTTGGGGAAGGGGGAGCCCAGCCTGTGGGTGACCTCACTGGGAACCAGAGGGGAGCCAGGCTGTCGAGAAACAGTTTACTAAAGCTTCACACTCTGATGTCAAGAGGACAAGTTTTATGACTGTTTTTTCTTTTTGTTATAATCCTGTACTTGATGAAGTGCATGGTGACTCTTCCCATGCTGGGCTGGGCAGGAAGCCCCGGGTTCCTGAACCCGAGCTTGGAGAGAACACAAAACACAGGCTTCACCCCCAAAAACCTCAGCCCTGTGCTCAGCATGCTGCCTGTGGCTCTCCCTGAAGGAGACACAGGGATGTCCCACAGTGGGCAGCCCATGGGAACACCCGGAATGAGTGCTGCTGGTCTCAGCAGGGATGTTCTCAACTGCGGGGAGCTTGTGGGAAGCTGCTGCCCAGAGCCAGGGTCACAGCTGGCACATCTGTTTCAGCCCCGTGCAGAAATAGTCCCCAGTATAGGAAAATGGGTGTAAAGCCCCTTTTCTTCCCCAGCCCCGCGTGTCGATGCCAGGGAGATGCCCACTGATCCCCAGAGCCGTGCTACAGCCACGGGGGGAGTTACCCAGGGGGAGTCTGGGCTGTTGGCAGGCGTCAGAGGAAGCCATGGGCTCTTTTTGGGGGTTTCTCCAGCCCATTCACCATGAAAGAGTTTGCGACTGCCAGGGCAGCCCTCGGACCCATCCTGGACACGGCGCAAGCGACAGATCCATGTGGGGAAATCCCGTCCCGGGATGGAAAGGTCAGGGCTGGGAGGAAGGAGACCACTCTGTTCATTAACAAAAGGGATTTTTTCCACTCAGCTTGCCAGGCACCCTCCTATTTTGGTGCATGACAAAAAATAGAAAGAACAAGGCCTAAGGTAATGAAAGGAGCATGTCCCAGAGGCCACCTGCTCTCTGGGAGGGAACAGGGACAACAAGAGACCAACAGCAGCCCTGCGAGTGCTGAGGGCCACAAGGCTGGGCTCTGGGATCGTCCTCCTCCTTACACTGACACAGGCTGGGATGCAGAAGATGGTTGGGAAGCAAAAGACTGGAGGTTTTCGGAAGTGCTGGGAGCAAGCTCCTGCCTCACTGCTGGTCAGAGTCCTGGTCCCCAGGGGGAAGTTTGGGGAAGAGAAACTGCTCAGTGAAATGATATATTATTTTTGGGGTGAGTTAGGACATAAAAATGCTTTTTAAATTCCCTTCACTTTCAAAGCTGCAGATGCCACTGACACAGTGCTCAGTCAGATCCCAGGCACAGCTTGGAGGGTCAGACCTGTCCCAGTGGAATGAGACCCTAGTCCAGACCCGCAGAGCCTGCTGGGGCTCAGACCATGGCAGCTCTGAGCATCGCGGAGCAGGGGAGGGAGCAGGGCTGTGGGACGGCTGTGAGGATGCTGAGGCTGGACACACGGCCATGCCAAGGGCTGGGTGGGCAAACCTGGCTGCTTCACGGGGAAAACTGGGCATAAATCCCCCGCTTCTGTCCCGCAGTAACTGCTTTGCCCAGCTCTGACCCTGTGCAGCAGCCAGCACTGTGGCACCATGGGGGAGACCCTCAGCCCCAGCTGGTCCCCGGTGCCCTGTCACCCCAGGGGAGGTCCTGCACCCCTCTGGGGCTGTGCTGGTGCGAGAAGTGAGCCCCTCACCCCTCGCCCGAGGCCACCGGCCACCCCAGTGTCCAGGACAGCCGGACGGAGCAGCCCGGGAGGTGCCACACACCCTGCAAACGCTCCAGCTCCCTCCTCGCCGCCAAGCCCCCGCTCCTGGGATGAAGAGGGGCTGCCCTCGCAGACGCTCCCGTGGCAAGGCCAAACATGGGCAGGGAGGGCTGGCGTGCTCCCTCCCCATGGCGCCGGGCTTGGCGGGGCAGCGACGGTGCCTTTCTCCCTCCGGCTGCCCCCGGCGCCGACCAAAGCCCCGCGGCTGCTCCGAGCCCCGTCCCGCACGGCAGCGCATCCGCGTGTGCCCCTGCGGGAAGCACACAGCAAGGCACCCACCGCCCCTCTCCCACCCTCGGCTTCCCCACACGCCCTGCCCCAAAACGGGCAGCGCGGTGCTCCCGCCAGCTTGGAGCACGGGCAGTGTCCTCCGGCCGCACCCCGGGCAGGGACAGCCTGCACCCACTGGTCACCCGTGTCCACAGCGCTCCCCGCCGGTTCCCAGCTCTCCCAGGAGCCGTATCCCGCAGGATTTCCCACCCTTCACTCTCGGCTGGGCTGGGAGGACGGGACTCACCTCCGGCCGGGGGTCCCGCGCTGAGGGGCTGGGGGCGGCCGGCCAGCAGCAGCAGCAGCAGCAGCAGCACCGTGGCGATGCCACCTCGGGCACCCATCGTGTCCCCCGGGGCTGGAGCAGCGGCGAGGACTCCGGGACGGCACAACCTCGGCAGGCGCCTGCTCCCAGGCGAGGGCTCCCGCTACTACTATATTTAATAAAGCGGAGCGAGGGAGGGACCTGTAACTTCTCCCGCCTGTCAGAAAGGAGAAATTCGCTCAGATTACAAACCAAATTTTCCCTCTTAAAGGGCTGGAGGCTCTCTCTCGCCACCCACACCCGCTCCTGAAAGCAGCCTTGTTCCCGCCGGGCGAGGAGAGGGAGGAGCGGGGAAAGAGCCCGACGTGGGGTGCGAGGGGCGGCTCCGGAGGCACCGCCTGCTCCGGGCTAAGCGGGATGTCACAGAATCCCAGAATATTCCGAGTTGGAAGCGACCCACAAGGATCATCGAATCCAGCTGTTAAGTGAATGGCCCATGCAGGGATCAAAGCTCGGTGTTATTAGCACCGTGCTCTAACCAGCTGAGCTAATCTCCACAAATCCCTTGGCACCAGGCACTTTTGGGGGAGCGAAGCCAGTTCCTGGTGTCCACACAGACCCAGATCAGCGACTCGGTCCCAAAGCTGCTGTCACCCACCCCTGGCCGTATATCCTGAAGTGGCTCTGCAAACCTCACACCTCTCTCAGCTGGCAATCAGGATGACCTTTGGCCCTCAGGGTTCATAGCACTCCAACTGTGTTAGCATGACACCGGGAAAAGAGCTTTCCAGCTTCTCCTCCTGGTGCAAAGCTGATTCAGGACAAGGTCACAACCCTTTGGAGACACAGCATCCCACCCAGCCTGGCTCCCTGCTCCTTGCTCATGTCCCATCTTTCCAACCCACTCCACAGGTGCTCCCATCCTGCTCCTTGGCTCTCGTGCAGCACACCCCTCCTTCCTCATGGATGTCTGGATTTCAGGCCCTTTTCCCCCTATGCCATGTTTTGCTGATGGATTACATGTGCCTTGTTTCCTGCTGGGTTAATTCTAACCCCTCTAGGGCCCTCGGTGTGACTTTGCCGTCTTTGGCAGCGTTTGAAACACCTTCCAGCGTACAGTCATCTGCAAACATAATTAATTTGTTGTTTACTTTTGCTTTCAGATCATTAATAAAGACATTAAATAAACCTGGGATGCACTGTTTTTTCAGTAACTTTTTCTGAGTAATTGCCAGGGGCTCGGTAAGTTCATTAGCTAATTCTGTTTAGTCTGGGGGTTACATATTAGCCAGGCTGGCTGATTTGTACAGATTCAATTTTGCAAAGTATTCCCTTTCCTGCTCTTTATCTTAGGGTCTGCTGAGGACTCTGGGAGGCTTTTCTCTCTGTCTGTCGTCAGCAGTCCCCTCTCCTTGCCCCTTTTAAGGGCTGATGGAGGAAGAGGGGGGTGCAGGGCTTTGGCCTTCAGGGCGGAGTTTGATCTCCACTGTCCCCATCACGTCACGGGCAACAGGTGGACTGAACACATCCATTCCTCCCCCATCTACCAGGACCATCTCCGACCCACCAGAACCACCTCCAACTCACCAGGACAATCCCCAAACCACCCAGGACCACCTCCTACCCACCAACACGCATCCCTGGCTTTACTTCAGGCTCTCTTTCCTCAGGTTTGCTTTGCTCACTGGGCCGTTGGGAACGAACCACCCTTTGCCAGGGGAACATCAGCCTTGGATGAGGACAGCAAGTACAGCTTGGGCAAGGAAATGGTTCCGAGCAACCTGAGTATTCTCCACCTCAAGGATGCTCAGGGTCCACTCCACAGGCAGGAGGCTGGTGGGAAAATATCCAAGACAAACCTGTTCACAGCAAGCACTGAGGAAAACTTCCACTGCTTTTTAAATTATTATTATATTTCCCCGCTCCAACGAGGAAATCACAACCTCTGCTTGAAACTTCCTGTGTTATCCAGAGGAACATCCCCACCAAGTCCTGCCGCAGGCAGCTTCGGCCGCCCCCCTCGCCGGAGCCCCGAGCACAGCCCTGTGCCCCACATCTGGCCAGCACATTTCCCATCCCTCAGCCAGGCCCTGGCGGCAGCGGGGGAATTGTTTTTCCTTTTCCCAGCCAACATCTGGCTGAGCGGCAGAGGGGCAGAGCCAGCGTGGAGCGGTGTCTTCACTCTCCGGCAGGGCTGGCAGCCCGGTTCTGCACGAGGGACCCTCGTTCTTCCTCCGCAAGGCAGCTTCAACCACGGGGAGCCAATGCCAATGCCAGCTCCACTTTCCGGCAGCGGGGAGCTGCCCTTGCCCTTTGGTGAGTGCCCACTGCAAGGGGCTGGAGGCTTGTGGGGGGACTTTGAGGAGAGGAAAAAAAATAGAAAAATGAAATTCTGTCCTTCCCCCGCAGTCCTGGGGCCGGTGTTTGAGGCAGCCACAGTTCTCATCCCTTCTGGTGCAGGGCTGCTCCCCTCCTCCTCTCGGTGCTGGCTGACCCGCCGGCCTCTGGACGCATTTATTTATCCGATCCCAGCTTTATTTAGGATACGTTTCCAGGGTAGCCGGTACAGAGGGAGGTGTGGAGGGCTGCCGAGGGGGTCCACAGCTGCAGCCCTCCACCCAGAGCCCTGCCATACCTGCGGGGCACCCTGCTCATGTGGGCACCTCTCAGTCACCCCATCTCTCACGGGAACCCCGCTTCATCCGCTGCATCTAAGCCCTGTGCGGGCTGGCCAAGCCGGGAGCCCTTTCCGTGGAGAGCCCTTTCCCTGCACAGCTACGTGGCCTGTTTGCTCGGCACGGGCAAAGCTGTCCCTGGCAACTATTTCCCTGGAATGCCAACATTCACCGGCAGGGAAGAGGCTCCCTGGGCACCCTTCAATAAGCGGAGCTCATTTTCTCTACTTGCCTCTTCCCTCCGAAACGACACCCTGCACCCTGGCTGGGCCTCGTGCCAGACCCAGGCTCTCCCCTGCCACCCACCACTGGCACAGGAGGGGGTCGGCCGCCCACGGAGTGAGGATGGGGGTCCCGATGGCTGGGAGGGGCTGCAGCTGGGGAAGCAAGTCCGTCCGAGGGGGGAGAGCGGCAAGCGTGCTTGGAGCGCGCCGCGAGTGCCTGGAAGGAATATCCCATCCGGCCCTGGCAGCAGAGAGCACATTCATAAATGCTGCTGGGATTTAGCTTCTCAGCATCTGCCTTCCCATGTGCTGGAGGGATTATAAAAGGAAAGGAAGCGAAGCCTTTGGATCTGACCTGGCTGAAGCAATGTCCTGGCCGGAGGTACCGGGTGGGTCTGGCCTGAGGTGGTGGGTCTGCAGCCTTGGCCGTGCACCCGTTCCCCGAGGAGCAGGGGCTTTCCCTCCGTGTGCTCGGGGCAAAAGCAGTGTGAACCTTGTGTCTGTGGTTTGAAACAGCTGGGCCGATGTGCTGGGCTCATCCACGGGAGTAGAGGGGGATGTCACTGGGTTTGTTTGGTGTTTCTGACATGCCTGCCCCGTCTCGGGGACGAACTCAAGGAGGAAGAAGATGCTGCAGGGTCTGGGGGGTGCTGTGGGCAGCTAGGGTTGCTGCAGGGAAGTTGGGAACACTGCCTGCCTCTGCATTAGGTGGGAGCAGCACAGTCTGAAGCCTTTTTCATGTTTGCAACCACCAAGACACCAGACTTCGTACCTGTGGTGCTCTTAGTTCAAGGAGGCAAACAGTTGGACCCGGGGTGCTGATTGCCCTGACAAGCTGCACCTGGGCTCTCACCACGCCCTCCACACTGCCCACCACCCCGGCTGCCTTTAAATTCAGGTGCCTTCAGCTTTTGCTCCTTCTCCCTAGAGCTGTGCTGTGGCACTGGGTGGATGCTGGGCCTGGGCAGAGGGTCTGCACCCCTTACCCAGCTTGGGGAGTTCCCTTGCTCTCAGAGGACCAGCATGGGGGGATGAGGATGTGTCCCCAGCAGGGTGAGCAAACCTCTCCTCTCTGTTCACTTGGTGCTGCTTTGCAATGTTCCCACCTGGGTACCTCACATGCAGCCTCTCTACAGGGATTGGGTTTTAAGTCCTCGAAAAGTCACGTGCTGCGGCTTTGGAGCTGTGCTGGTCCCTCTGGACCAGCCCCACAGCTCTGCTGCTGCTCCCCCAGACCCTATGTAAGGGGTTTGATGTGAGATGGGCTTTATTTACACCTGGGGGGGGTTGGAGAGCTGTGGCTGTACTTCCCTGTGACTAATACCTTCTGCTCTTCCTTGAGCACAGAACACATCACTCCCCAGCATTAGTTTTAAAAAGGAAATCGATACAGCCCATTTATTTTTAGCTTGGATTTAGGATGCTTTGGAAGAGGAACTGAGCTGTGGAGGCAGCAGGCTCACCATCTTCTGCAGGGCTTGTCAGACAGAGGAACCAGCTTTTAACACTCGGCAGATATTGACTGATGTATTCTCAAGGAGCTAATTCCCCACTGTGTGAGTGGGGAATTCTCTGAGCGCATGGCAGGGGCTTGGAGCATGTGGGAGAGCAGTGGCGAGCTGTGCTGGCTGCTAGGCCTGATTTTGGGTATCCAGTGAGGTCTTGGGATCTAACTGGGCTGTGGCAAGGCTGGGCTTGGTCTTGGGGACCTTGTGATAGTAGAGTTGTAGAGGGGTTTGGGTTGGAAGGGACTTTAAAGGTCATCCAGTTCCTGCCATGGGCAGGGACACCTTCCACTATCCCAGGTTGCTCCAAGCCCCGTCCAACCTGACTGAGCATTTTCATGAGGCAGCCACAGCTTCTCTGGGCACCCTGTGCCAGGGCCTCACCACCCTCACGGGGAGGAATTTCTCCCTAATATCCCATCTAACCCTGCCCTGTCAGTTTGAAGCCATTCCCCCTTGTCCTGTCACTCCGTGTGACAAGCACAGTGTCTGCTTGAAGAAACGCTCTTCCTCACCAAGCCAGAGCTAAAACCATCCTGAGGCCGTGGCAGGCTCTGGGTAGCTTGAGTTGGCAGAGCGCTGGGAGCAGGGTGGGAGGTGAGGAGGATGCAGGTGGTGCCGGTGGAAGCCTGGGGCAGCCCTGCTCGGCTGGATGCGACAGCGAGCGTGTGTTCGGGAGGCCTCGGTGTCGCAGGGAATGTGACTGTGGGGACCCTCCTGCGGCGGGCAGGGTTCGGGAGATGCAGCCCAGGAGATGGCACCAGCGCTCCGCGCTTGCCCGGCCATGGACGGGAGGGAGGGAGGGATGAATGCTCCCGGAGTGGAGGGTAGGGATGCTCCGGGGGGATTGGGATGAGCAGGGGCCATGCAGGCCCCGCTGCCAGCTCGGGCCGTTGCCAGTCCCAGGCCTAAGCAAGTGGGGACACGCTGGGGACTGATCCTCCCGCTTCTGGTCTGGCACTCGTGCTAATACGGGAGGGTCTTACCTTGCTGCTATTTGGCCCCTTGTTGTCCATCTCTGCTGTCACTAAACCAGCCCGGGAAGGTGTGCGGGTGCAGAGACCTGCCTTCCCAAACACACATTTGCAGGCTGCCAGGAGGATGCACCAGAACAGCAGCAGCTCGAAGCCCTGACCCTGGGAAGCCCTGGCTGCCGCTTCACCTGCTGCTCACCATCCAGCTTCTCGGAGAAGGATGAAGGTGTGTTCTTTACCTGGGAAGGTGGTGGTTTCTCCAGGTGGTGGTTTCTCCAGGACCTGGCCAGGGAAGATGCTCGTACTCCATCCCCAGCCGAGCTCATGGTGCCTGAAGCCCCCAAAGCTCTTATTCATCCCCACCTACTGTGTGGATTAAGCAGAGAAAGATGCAATGACCGCCCCCCCACCCTCACCCTTCCTTCACGTTGCTCCAGCTTCCAGTGCTGTGGTTTCCCTGCCAGTCAGGTTTAACCGTGGGATTTCTCCCCCGGCAGAGGAACCCATCTGTCTTGGAGCAGATTAGAAAGATGTCACTTTGCCGGCACAGCCATTCATCACGGCGGCTGGGGAAATTAGCAGGGCCCAAGCAGGGAGGAGGGAAATTGGACTTGTCCTGGAGCTCTAAGTAGAGGTTGTGGGGAATTCTAGCTAGACTATTTCTAGCTTGGCATTAGTTTGTCCTGAGAAGAAAACCAGTGCCTTGGATTTCCACCTTCAGGTCCTGATGCGGCAGAGAGCAATAAATTCTATCAAAATTTACAGGGCAGAAGAGCTGGGATCTCTCAAGCATTGGGGTTTTATCCAAAAGCTAATATCCTCCTTCCAGTTGTTAACTCGAGGAGCCAGGGTATAAACAGAGACATAATAACAACAAGGGTGGGACAAACCACATCACCCTGTTGTGGTTTGCAGGGTTACCTGCACCTCTCTCTGGCAGCAGCCCAGGGGACAGCAGTGGGACAAGGGGCCTCAGTCACTATTTGTCAGCTGGAAACACGACAAAACTCAGGAAACGGAATAAAAATTTTAAAAAATACTATTTTGTAGCCACAATGCTGCAAACAAACGAAGAGTAAAATGCAAATTAAAACAGATAAAAATTCCTAGGCAGTGTCCCCTTTAAGCGTCATATATTTTTATCTTGCCTTGGTTTTATTTGCTGGAAAGAGAAACATAAAGAGAGAAACATTCAATTAAACCTGCTTGTCAGCTGGAGCCCCCAGGCTGTGTCACTGGGGGCTGGAAGAGGGGGCTTTGCCAGGGCTCTCCTCTGCACTGTCCCCCTCAGGGAGAGCTTGGGGTGGCTGGGACCATCTCTTGCCTGTCTGCTCGCCCACCGCTGTCACAACCAGCTTGTGGCACAGGGCTGTATTTGCAAGGCAGCACTAATCACCATAGTAACAGGGCCTTATTTGTGGCAGGATTTGTCCCCCTGGCTGCGTGGCAAAGTGGGGCCGTCTCCTCCACGGAGCGAGGCTGGCCGTCCTCAAGGGCACGCTTGTGTTTCTGCCCTCTTCCTCTTCGTGACACCAGCCTCACCTTGCCCATCACCTGCTGGCTTCTTTCCTGGCTCCTCTCTGTGCCCTTCCCTTCTCTCCCCCGCAGTGCCCCAGAGCGCCTGGACTGGTGCTAGAAGCACCCAGATCCTGCAGTAAGGAGGCCCCATAAATCCAGGGGTCAAAGCTGGGACTTTTGGGGCAGCAAATGCCTCTTCAGTTGCAGGTGGGGACTCTCTGGTGTCCCCACACCACTAACACAAGAAGGAGATGCTTACAGGATGGTTTCTGCTTCGATCACCAGCTTTTCCTTCTGGAGGGTGAAATGTTGGAGTTTCCATGAGCTGTATCAATCCACAAAGATGTGCAGCAGTTTCTAGATGGCAGGGATGAGGAATGAGGGCCAGCTGTGAAGCCCAGCATGTGACATTTTCCTGTGAATACAGTATCTGTGGAAAGAGTCAGAGAGAAGGTCCTGGGGATCAGTTTCTCCCCAAAGCAGGCAGGGCTTCTGTGAACATCCTCTGTCCCACCAGGCAGAGCCGATTTCCAAAAAAACTGGTGATTTGGAGGATCCAGGTCATGCTGTGGTGGGAAGGAACCAGCTGCTGGCTCTTTTTCTGTGAAGGCACAAGGCAGTGGAGAAGACGCTTCCAGAAATAATCCCCTTGTGGGTACTTAGACTTGTCTTGGTGGGAAGGGAATCTTCTGGCCTGGGTAGGAGATGCTGGTTAGCAGTGGTGTGACAGGAGCAGCTGCAATGTGGACATCTGTCTCCTCATAACTAGAGTGAGACCAATGCTTTATTCCCTTGCATGAATTCATCAGTTGGCAACGACTTTCTGTCTCTATTGACCCTGGGCTGGAGCTGAGCCAGCGACATGGAGGGAAAAGGGTTTATTCACCCATGAAAAATACTCCTGAGGTACCTTGAGCCTCTTCAAGCTCCAAATACTGGTAAAACCATGGATGTGCCGTGCATGGGGAGGTGCTGGTAAGGCACCCAGTAAGGGTGCATGGAGGCTTGCTGAAGCCTCAGGTGATGCCCATGAGATGTGGGAGAGCTGCTCTCCGGGCATACAAAAAATGTCAGGGAGAGTGGCAGCTCAGCAGCCCAGGGCATGCTCGCCTCCTGCCAGGATCCTGCAGCCCACCAGCAGCTTTGCTGAGCCCCTGGAAAACTGTCATCCACTGACATGGCACAAATAGAGCTGTTTCACTGAAAAAACCAGACAAAACAGCCTCTGTTGTGTTTCCACTTGATGTGCTCTTGGTGAACCCCTTGGCTGTGTGCACTCGGGCGTGCCTGGGTCACACTGCAGATGGAGAGAGGGAAGTAGAAATGATAGAAACGGGACAAGAGCCGGGAAAGACTGATTAGTTGGAGAAGGAAATGGGGCAAAAATGTTTAAGGTGAGAGAAGAGCCCCCATCCCTGAGGCATGGGTTTGTTTCAGCCCTCCCATCACCTCCTCAGCCTCTCCAGGCAATGCCCCTCTTCCCTGCTACTCCTACATCCTCTGCATCTCTCCAGCTGACCCCATGCGTGTTCCAACCCTCTCTTACCCCCATCAGAGCCCCCAGTTAAGGAGCTGTACCTGCTTCCACAAAATCATGCACCCTTCTCCTCATTTTGTCTCCTTAAATGGGTGAAAATTCCCCATTTTTACTGACTTTGCTCATTCCACATATTCTCGGGGAGGCACATCAAATTTAATTCCTGTGCAGACAATCGTTATTTTTATTTTCTAGCTTGTTAGAAGAGCCAGGTACGTCCCAGAAGACTTTCCTGTGAAAACCAAGGCTGCCAGGATGTGTGTGGAGAAAGGATCAAGAAATCTTCATCTGGATGAAGGTGATCCCCAGACAACACAGACCCTGGGGGAATTAACCACAAGAGGAAGAACTCAGGTTGGAGGAAGAGTAAAGCAGGAGGAGTAAAGGATGAGCCAGCTGTAAAAAAAAAAAGAGACGAGAGAGCATGGAGGCTGTGAGGATGGAGTTTCGGAGTAGCTTTTGGGTTGTATTTGTTGGAAACTGCTCCTTTGTCAAAGAGAAAGAGTGTGTGGGGAAGGTCAGGCTCGATAAATCTCCCCAGTTTGAAAGCAGGCGTTCAGAAATGCGCCGCAGTGTCCATTCCTGTGATTTGTGAGCGTCCAAAACAGTGAAGAGTTGGTTTGAAAGACTTTTTGCCTAGGAAATGTGAGTTTGCAGTGCAGCGTCTAAAGACAAAAAATGAAGCAAACCCTGATGACTGAATCCAGTCAGGATTTCTGGTGGGATGGGTGTGGCTCCCAGTCTTTCCTTGCAGCTCTTCCTGGCCGTTTCTGTGTCTTTGCAGTGAGGACAACAGCCCTTTTGGGTGACCAAGCCCTTTCCTATCATTTCTAGCAAGAAAGTGCCTGAAATCCAGTCCAGAACCTTGAAAAGGGAATTCAGGAAACCGGAAATTCAATCCTATTGAAAACTCAGTCTTGCCGCAGTTCTGATTTGGGAGTGCTGTCAGTGACTCCCACCCCTGATTCTCCAGCGTGGTTCCAGCCCTGGGTTGCAGGGAACATCCTCAGCCTGGCACTGACACAGGGTAAGTCACTGAAGTTGGGCAATCTTTACATATTCTCTCACTCATTGGAACAGAGTAACTTGTGAATGTTGTGTGGTCAGTTGGGACTAATGGAAATTAAAGGAGAATGGTAGAGAAGCCTGAGAGAACTAAACTGCATTGGGAATAGGCTGTAAGGGGGAAATGTTACCTGGAAAGTGCCTGGGGAGGTGGCTGCTGGCAGGGGATGGAGGTGGGGGTGGATGGTGAGTGGAGCTGGGGGATGATGCGAGAGAGGACCCGCCTGCCAAAGACACCCTGCAAAAGCTCTGGGGGCAGGGCAGGGATGCGAGGGCAGAGCTGCCTGCAGCCCCACACCACCTTCTCCCAGTGCCTGTCTTCCCAGAGGGGCTCGGCTCACCTCCGGCTCTGGCTTGTGGGGTTTTGTGTTCATGTTTTTTTCATCCGGAAAAGTCTCATGGGGGCAGCTGTTGAGAGGCAAAGAAGCTGAATTGGATTTTTGTGCCTGCACGAAGCAGGCTCTGGTTACATAGTCCGAGAGAATAGGATCCTAAATTGGATTTCACTGCTCACTTGGAATGGGCTCCAGTCGTGTGGGATTATTGGGGATTTAAAGCTAACATATAGGAAATGATAATGAAACCATCACCCAGCCAAGAAGCTGGGGAGATGCTACATTCACAAATGAGGAGGAATCTCCCAATTAACACCTGAGCCTTGAACAGAGCATTGCTTGGGATGCTGGAGTGTAAATCAAAATTTACAGGATCACAGGTGGTTATTATCTCCTCCTCTGATGTGAAACAAGGGCACATGTGCCAGTGTGGCCAGCTCCATCCCACTCATTTCCTTTCCTCAGGCCCTCACGGGGAGCTTGAGGGTTTTGCAGATCCATGGATGGGTCCTGCCAGCACCCCTCCATGGATCTGTAAAATCCCTGTGTTCTCTAGTAAAATCAATAATAGATTTTTTTTTTCAAGAGTGAAATTTGGGATGCTTTACTGGCTTTGCCTGGTGCTGAGATTTAATGTCTGATTTGTTTCCACTCCTCTGCCTCACCCTTGTTTTGGCCCCAGAAATGTCAAGGCTAACTGGAAGTGCTATTCCTCCTCTTGTTTTAGCATCAGCCACCAGAGCACTGGGACAGCGGGTGGAACGTACCAGTGTCACCTGCTGCTGGTGTGGGCAGCCCCAGGGGCTGGGGACAGTTCAGTTTGGGGAGTGCTCCCACAAGACGCTTAGCCAGAGACCACGGCTGAGAGCTGGGGCCCTGATCTGATCCAACAGCTCTTTCTACGGAGAGATAATCCAAGTGGAACTGTGGGAGCCCGTTTGGTAAAAGGGGGGTTTGGTCAGCAGGTGGGATTTGGGGGTGAGAGGGTTGTGAGGCTCCCTGGGTCCCTGCAGAGGGATCCTGCTCTGGGGAACCAGAGACCTGGCTGGTGCTGGGGGCTCCTGGTGGGGTTGGGAGCAGGGCTGGGTGCCCGCAGATGGCACTCTGAATGTGCCACTCAGCTTCCTGCTCTGCAGAGGCTGCTCCCAAATGGCTTCCCTGGCTTCTCTGAGCTGGGCTGGCTGCCCTCCAGCCCTGCCCTCCATCCCCCTCACTGCCTGCAGCCCCCGTGCCCCACATCTGCTCCTCATCCAGGTGCTTTCCAGCCTCTGCTTTGCTCTCCCCGGCTGCTGGGTGTGAGGAGGGAGGCCAGAGGGCCCCTCCTGCCAGAGGGGGCTGCTCAGAGACTCCAGCCTCAGGTTTTGGGGCTCGGGTTGGAAAGGGGAGCATCACAAGGAGGAGGGCAGGGAGCAGAATCATGCAGAGGCAGTTTATTTTCTGTCCCTTGGGTGGTAGGCTCTCACCTCTGCCTCAAATTACAAGTCATGTCACATCTTGGGAGGCTTGAAATTGTGTTTCTCAGCAATGTTCCCAAAGAGATTAGAAGCACCGAGATGGCTGAAATACCCTCTGAGCCCAGAGCAGAACAAGCCACTGAACAAGGAGCGGGGTGGGGAAAGAGCTGCAGCATCCTCATCAGGGTGGAGGGGACGGCTGAGGGCAGCTCAGCCCTGGTCCCTCTCCAAATCCCTCCTGGCTAAGGGTTGATTTTTCAATCTGTGCTGGTTCATCCTGGTGCTCATGGGACGTGGCAAGAGCTGGGGTAGCCACCTACCCTCTGGCACAGGATGGAGAGGCCCAACCACCATCCCAGACAGTTCACGGTGTCTTTTAACCCACTGAGCACAAGGTGCTGCTCCCCAAATTTACAGATGGAAAGTGAGGAGCTGTGATTTAAGGGAATTAAGAAGGGCTAGGCAGCAGCTGACCCTGAGCATGGAAGGGATTGGTTTCCAGGGCTGAGAGGAGAAGGCAGAGACTCAACACTTCCTGATGAGGTGGAAGCTGCCTTTCTGCAGCTTGGCTGCTTATTCCTACAGTTGCCCAGCTCCAGTTCTTCACGTCCTTTTTTGGCTGCTGGAGCCGCTGCACAGCAGAGAGCTGCGTTGGCTGTGGGTCTGCATCCTGGTCCCCACTGTCCCCCTCCCTCCCATCCTTATCCCCATTCCCGGGACTGTGCAGAGCTGTCTGAGATGTCACCGAAGCGAATTGGTCCCAAGGTGCTGCTTTGAGGGCCTGGCTGACAGAGTGATTTGTGATCAGCTGGCTGAACCGACACATCACGCAGCAATTAGAGACCTCCTGGAATGGGAGACATCCAGCCGGGCAGGGAGGGAGCCAGGTACAGATATTGGAGGAGCTGTTAAAGATGCAAACTTGTTATCTCCCAGGCAATCCAGAGCCCCTCACAAGGATATTAGTGCCAGAGCAGCACATAGGGATGATGGATGGGTGGAGGCGTGGGTCTTGCGTTACGGAGTGGATGGAAAGACGAGCTCGATGACAGACACGTCTGCAAACGTGGCCATCATCCCAATTACAGCCTGGGAAGAGCTGCAGGGTGTGAGGAATGGGAATGGGTGAAAGGGATGTCAACAGAGCGGGACAAACTGGGGCTTGCTGCAAGGAGAGGTCCTCGGGTGTTGAAAAGCCAGAGAATTGGTGAAGGAGGAGCTGGGATTGAAGGAGGAGCTCGAGTGGTTGGGTTTATTTGGTGAAGATCTGCTTCCCACTGGGATTCACTGCTCCAGACTTCACTGACTAATTATGCTGCCCTGTTCCCGGTGACCTGTGAGACTCAGCTAAAGCCTTGCCTCTGAGGTCAGCAAAGCTAATTGAACCGAATGTCCAGCGAGAGCCTTTACGTGGCTCTTTTCAGAGTGGGCTTTTCCCACACCTCTGGAAGAATGCAAGCTGAAAGGAAATTGCCCTCTCCTCTGAGCCTGCTGGGACCTGCTGCTCCCGGCCTGGCTGAGCTGTGCCTGGGGAAGGTGGTCCTTCAGCACGTGTGGAGGAAGAGCTCCAGGGCAGTGGGATCCTGAGGGTCTCTAAATTTTCCTGCTCCGGTGAGAGACCCCCAAACCTATTTTTATCTGGTTGTGCAGCTTTCTGTCTGCAATAACAATGTGCTCAGTGTGCAGAGTGAAATTAATACAGAGCCACATTTACCCCGGGAATATTTGAGCAAGTTTTAAAATGAATATTCATTGGAATTTTCATGCTCTTACGTCTTGCTTGGCCCACCATGGCTGTGACCGGGCAGCTGGATCAGCGCTTTCCGGGGCATCGCTTGCCATGTCAGAAATGCTGGAAATGTCCCAAAAGACTGCATCCACCTCTGATTTTCTATGCAGCGTTTGAAGTTGTGGATATGATGCGAAACCTGACGTTGACACCTGTACTGTGATAAAAGAGGAGCTGTGCCCGGGGTGCAGCTCCTGTCTCCCATCCCAGTGGTGCTGGTTGGCTGGAGGAGAGGGAGTTTGCAGCCCTGAGAGGGGAGGTGTCCAACATCCAGGAGCCAGGTCAGAACTGCAGGATACGTGTGGACTCTGCAATTGTAATAAAAGTATGTGAGCTGACCTGCGGCCAGCTCCATAGAGATCTCTCAGGGCTGCAGCTAAATGAGCTGGTAGCAGTTTTGGGCATGACTAAAATTAAACCAGGTCAGGTACAGGCAGTATGGTGGAGCCAGGGTTTCAAAGCACGCTTGCTCTGAGAGAGGGAGAGCAGGAAAAAAACCTTCCTGCGTATGCAGAGGACATTTCCAGAGCTCTAATCCTTTGATTATAACAGATCTTAGGAGAAACTGTGCTGCTCCTTGAAGATGGGAAAGGAAAAAACCCATAACTATTCTGAACTGATGGAAGTGGAGCTGCTAATCAGAGGAGCATAATGATCTATTTATTGGATGTGAGACATTTAATAATGAAATACCAACTGTCTCCCCTAATTCCTGTGACTAATTGAGAAGGACATAGTAAAAAGTGCTGGAAGACAGACTGAGGTGGGGCAGTGGGTGTTTAGACAAGGACAAAGCGAAAACATGAACCAAGGGCTTCCTGCAGCTTCAGGAGGGGAATGGGAGTTTCCGGGCTGTATTTCAGGAAAGAGGAATAAAAATACACCCATGGATACAGCCATTAACCGGCCAGGGGAGCTGGGGCTGTTGGAGAGGAGCCTCTGCGTGTGCAGAGGCTGCAGCAGCTCAGGGTGCTGGTGGAGTGATCCTGTCTTGGACTCTGGGTGGTGAGTACGGCATGTGGGAATGGCTTGGATGGCTCGGGGGGGGCTGTGCTTGGCAAAGCCCCCGCGCCGCCGGACAGATGAGGTGTGACAAGTGGATTCTGCTCCGTTCCCGGAGCCGCACGTGCCTCCCCCAGTGCAGTAGCAGAGCCTGTAGCTAGGTGCCACTCAGCACCAAGGCGTCGTTATTTTTTATGAACTAAGAGAACATTCCCTAATGCGCCTTGGAACATTATCGTAAATAATTAAATCTGAACTGCAGTTGTCACAGTAAATGAACAAAAGATTGTTCCGCTCCCCATGTGCAAAGTACAAATCACAGACTTTTAGTCTCCCTCAATTTTTACTGCCAATTTAAGGAAAATGGCAAAGAACCGATATAAAGTTTCCAGGTTGGGAGAGAATCCAAAATCCCTCCTAAAAAGCCAGCATTTGGGCAGATCTAATCTGTTTTTCTCTCTGCAAGGGCTGAGGAGATTGGGAAGCTCGTTGTGATGGCTCAGATCATAGAATTTCAGAATGGCTTGGGTTGGAAGGGACTTTAAAGATCACCCAGTTCCAACCCCCCTGCAGGGACACCTTCCACTAGACCAGGGTGCTCAGGTTTCCTGGGATTTGCAAGCCCTACCTTAAAAGTAAAGCTCAAATCCCTCTCTAGCTGAGGAAACGTGTGCTTAAGTTAAAGGGATGTAACAGGGCACAATTAGGGGGCTATTTGTGTAACGAAGGTTTAGTTTAGCTCTTGGGCCATCCCACTGGTCTGCTCCTAAATCAGCTGCTGGAGCCAAGCAGAAAACGATGTTCTCAAAAGGTGGGATCAACGGCATGGCCTGGACTGAGAGAGAACAAAATACAGCTTGTGTCTGGAAAGATGGCTCCTGTATATCACAGGGACCCCTGCGGCCACCCAGGCTGTGCTTTGGAGAGCATCTCCTGCCGACTTTCCTCGCCTCGATTTAAGGCTGTCGGTGTTGAGGACACAATGTTTTGATGAAGGGTCCTGCTGCCTGTGATACCTATCTGAGGTAGGTCTCACCTCCCTAAATCTTCCTGTACGGGTCTTAATTCAGTGCAAAATGACACTGCAGGTGTCAGCGAGGCTGGGTGCTGGCTTAGATGGATCCCCAGGCTGTGGCCACCGTGCCCAGCACACACCACTGGCCTCCAGCAAGGGAGAGCGAGTGGCAGAATAATCACCTTCATCCGCTCCATTCCAGGTTTATGATGCAAAACGTTTTAAAAGGGCGAATAATTAAGTGCTTCTCATAAAAAGGGTTGCTTGACACTGCTGCCAGACTCCTCTGGCTCCAGGATCCGTGATCCAGATGGGGCTGTGCCGAGCTGAGACCCATCCTCTGCCGGGAACTGGGCTCATCCTGTGGGCAGAGGGGGGACTAAACACCCCAGTTTCCTCTGACAAGGAGGACAGAAACTTTCCATTTACTGAACAGGCCCCCACGGCTGAATCCCTTCACAGGCTGTCGGGCCCAGGGGGTGTTTCTCTTGGCAAGATCTAGCAGTGGTAAATAATCCAGAATTTGTGCTTGATGGATGTTCTCTCCACGCCAGCCTGTCTCCTGAGAGTTATATAATTCCCTTTCCTGCAGCTCAGCTGTAAATCCAGAGTGATTCATGGCAGGTCCCTCCACCAAAAGCATTTACGGCCCTGCCACCCTCGGGCAGGAAGGCACAGGGCAGAGGGTGTGGGGTGGCCTGTGCTGCGCTGGGGGAATGCTGCTTGCCCAGGTACACTGGCTCTGCCGGGGCTGAAGCTCTTGAGCAGGGTGGCTCTGAGTGGCATCGAGTGTCCCATGAGGATGGGACAGTCTGGTCCTCTTCCTCTGGCTAACAGCAGCCTCTCTTTCCTTTTCCTGGCGTTGTGGTGTGGGTGAGGCAACCTCTGTGGCTCTGGAAGGGTCCCTTCAGCTCTGAAAGTCCCAGAGAGCAGGGGGCAAGCCAAGTTACTGATGGATTTTTGGAGGGAACCATCCCTTATTCTGCTGTGTAAGCTCCTGCCTGGCCATAAGCCTGACTGAGGTGGTGGAGGCCTGTGGGATTTATGGTCGGGCTGGGCCCTGCCCACTCCAGTACTGCTGGAGGGGGCTGTGGCACCCCAGGGATTGGGGAATGAAGAAGCAGCTCTGCAAATATTCCTGTTGCAAAGTGTTCAGCGCTCAGGGGCGATATCCCATCTGCAATATCAGCAAACATGTAACGGAGTATATCCCTATTCCCCCCTTAAATCAGATGGACCCCGTGGTGGAGTGGAGGGAGCTGAAAAATTCCCCAGGCAGTTACAAAGGCAGGGAAATTTAATTAATTCTTATCTCCAACAGAGGCAGCAAGCAGCAGGCAGGAAAAGGGATCTTTTTGGCCTCTTTTCCATGCTGAGGAGCTGGAGAGTAAGGGAGGCTGCTGGACTCTGCCCAGCAAAGGGGCTCCCCATTCCCATCCTGATGCCTGAGCATGGGAATCTGCTGGGAGGAAAGGAAACAGAAGCCTGCCAGCCTTCTGCTCATGGGTTTGATCCATCAAAATCCAGGCACCTAACCACGTCAAAACACTGGGACATATAAATAGCTATTTCCAGGTACTGGAAATAAAAAAACCAGCTCTGCTCAACTGCTCATCCCAGATGATAAACACCTGTAAATCGTGAGGTGGCTGTGACGCACTGCTGGAGCACACCCATTCCTACTTGGAAAAATATTTTTGAGTGGTATTTATCGCTGGTGGCTGGCCCTGGGGTTGGGAAATCATGGCAGGGCTGGATGGTGCAGTGAGGGGCAGAGGGGGAGCTGAGAGCATGGAGCAGGGCTTCAAAGCAGCCTTTGAGCAGAGCCAGGGTCAGGGTGGTGTGCTGCAAGGGGAGAGCTGCTTTGAAGCTCTGCCCCAGCTGCTCACCTGCCCCGGGGAAAGCCCTTTCACCTGGGGGCAGAGGTGGGGATGGTGGGAGCTGCTCTCAAGGACGAACCCCAGTCACGGTGGGGCTGTTGGTGCTCTGCTCTGGGCGGGAGAAGAAGGTCTGTGCCCTATGCAGGGTGTTCGAACTCCATCCAAGTTCACCAACGCTGATCAGTTCCTCAGTTTTTAATGTTCCTGTCCTCCCAAAAAGCTCCGTTTTCTTTTTTCTCTTCTTTTTCTCCCTGTCACTGGCCATTGCATTTTCATCTTATTCTGCCGATAGTTCATTTTCATTTGACATATTAATCTATGCTTCTTTCTGTAAAGATAACTCATCCCTGCGCGATGGCAGGAGTGCATAACCAGCACCACGCCAGGAATATTTTACTCCCTTTGAAAAGACGATGGAATAGCAAGTAACCAGAGTTGAGCTGGTATCACCCATCCATTTTAAGAAGCCAGAGACCTGGTGTAAGAGCTTTGCAGGTGGGTGAGATTCGGAACAGGAGCTGGGGGTCACGATGCCAAGGCGGGGCTGGATGCTGGGGCCCCCCCTTCCCTACCCACATTGGAACGCCGGGCTGTTGGCACTGGGTTCATTTATTTGCTGCTGTTAATCAGGGTTGTGGCTGGCTGGCAGCTTTAATGCTGTTTATATAAGGAACAGTAACAGTGTACAAGAGCAATTATTCCCACCAATGTGCCCGGGGTGGGAACTGTGCCGATCCTGCCACCCCATCCCCGACAGCGGGGCCATGGGAGGTACCACCCAGGGTGACAAATGTCACCGAGAGGAAGATTTGACAGCAAAAGCTGCCCAGCTTCCCCTGCACCCATCTGCTGAAACCACACAGCTCCGGGGATGCTCCCGGTGCTGTTCCCTTAAATGCTTAAAAGGACTCCATCTGGTTTTAATTATTCAAATGAGCTGACAGGGTAATCAATATAAATGGTTAAATGTGGCCAGGACTAGTGTCAGCTCTGCTGCAGCACCCATAAAAGCTCTGGAGAGCAGCTTTAGCTGCTGGAGGGGTGCTGGGGTTCCCCTCGTCTGTGGGGATGGGTGACACGGCAGCCTAGGCTGGGGGTCACGGGGAGGGTGCGTGTCCACAGCCGCTATGTCGGATGCAGGATTTAAAGCCATAACCTGAGGTACTTCTGGCTCTGGCTGCTTTTTTATTGCTAATATACTGCTAATTGCACTCTGCTGCGTGGTGATACTAATAAAGAGAGATTTAGAAAGCAGGAGGCTGGAGAGAGTAAATCAAGGGCATGGCACAGCCTCAGCTTCCCCGCATCACAATTACCCACAGCTCCCTGGCACTGGGAAAGGCTGAGGGACCCCACCACCAGGACCTGCATCTGGGGTCCCCACAGCACCCCGAGATGCTGGTGGGTGACACATCCTGGGGTGGGAACCCCAACTCGTCCCTGGTGCCAGAGGACTTGTGTCCCTGTGCCCTCCATGGCAACGAAGTTTCTCCTGACCCCTTTCTCCTCTTGGAGCTGTGGCCGTGCTGCTTTTTTGTTGTGTTGCCATGGAAATGCTGCCTGCATCCATCCCTGCTCCTGCCCGTCTCCATCCTGCCGTGGTCCTGGCCGTGTCCTGTCTGCATCCCACCCTGCTCCTGCCTGTTTCCACCCTTGGTCCTCCCTGCTTCCCTCCCCGGTCCTGCAGCCGGTGAGTGCCACCAGGCTCCTCCCTCAGGGCTTCAAGGGGGTTCTCCCATCTCTGCGAGCACTGGACAGAACATTATCAGAGATGAAAGGAGAGAGAGGGAGTTGGTGGGCACCCGCGGGTTATTCAATCTGTCTCTGCCGGTCCCTTGCTGCAGCTGCCGGTGCCCGTGCCTCGGTGCAGGTGAGATTCATCAAGCCAGCCCCCGCCTCGGAGCGGGGTCGTGCAGAGACAGCCACCGAAGCAAGAACAGCTGAAATTGCTGCATGTGGCAGGAGGGGAATGATGGCAAAAGCTGGGGAGGGGAGACAGTGACATCCCCGTCACCACTGCCAGCCAGCCATGGGCTTTCCAGGCTTGTCCAGCCCCGGGTGACGGCAGAGCAGAGGTTAGGCCGTTCCTGCTCCTTCTGTTCCCAAACCCTCATTTTCGCCTTGCGTTATGGCATGGAAATGTTTGACTTTACAGCCTTAGTTTATATTGCCGGGAAGTAACTTAACTGTGCTCTCTAAGTGTTGAAGCTGCATTTCTTTTTGATGATTTCAAAGATTTATTAAGTTCTCCCAGGGAGAAAGAAGGAAAGAAAAAAAAAAAAACCCAAACCACGCCAGCAAATAAGATTCAGCGGTAAGCCCAGCGAATAAACCCAAAATATATGTGCAGTGTTTAGAGATTTCGCTGGAGCATTCACTTGCTGCCAGCTCCTGTCTACAACAGGATGTAGATATTCAGTATTATCCTCGGCTATAGAAGCTTTGGTGCCTCGGGATGCTGTTTTCAGGGTTCCCCCTTTATTTTGGGGGGTCAGGTGCAGGAGCTGAGGAGGGGGTAATTTAAGGTTTGCTGTTTGCTAACAGCTGGAACACTGGGAAGTGTTCATCCAAACCACTCAGCTGAAATTAAAACATAGGAAGTGCTTCCTGAGCTGGAATCTGGAGCAGTTCCTGGGCAGTCTGGGAACACGAGAGATGGGTCCAGTTCACCGCACAAGTTAGTTGCAATTAATTAATGAACTGGTTCTATTAATTTACTCCAAAATCCAATCACTGGGGGATGAGGTCACAGCTGGCAGAGACGTACCAGCAGGTTGCAGAGTTTTCTGCAAAATAAATTAGCAGCATTTAATTTCAAGAATCCAAAGGAAAAAAAATGTGCTAAGAAGTGATGGAGGCCTGGAAATCAGCTGGGGCTGCAGCCAGGAGAGGCATGGCCAGCTGTGAGGTGGGTGGGACACAGGGCCAGGCTTCTATCCAAGGGTATTTATGTACCTGCTCCATCAACCCTGCTGCTCCCAGGACTGAGCCACGCGCCTACAGAGGAGAAATTCCTGGGGGAAGCCAGTCTAAATTACTGTCTCCCCCAAATAGGTGTGATTTGAAGCAATTTTCTGAAGTGTGGGATTATTACAGGTGAGTTATATATTGATTTTGAAGGCTTTCAGGTGAGCAGAAACATTCTTGCCTCATCGCAGAAAAGCTGAAGGGTTGGGGTGGGGCTTTTTTGAGGGAAGAAGAGGGAAATGCACCATAATAAGGCAGAAATAAGACATAGGAAGGCAGTGATGGGTCTGAGATCTCAAAAAGAGCTCTAGACACTGAATTATCCTCAATGAGAGGTGAAAAGCAGTGAATTGTGATCCTCAAGGTCCCACAGGTGTTTCCCTTGCTCCCTTTTCCCCTGCACCCAGCATCTCTCCAGCCCGGAGAGGCGGCTGGGGGAGTGCTGAGATAAATCCCTGTTAATCTCTGCTCGCTGTATGTGAAGGGCAATGGCTCCACATGTTGCTTTCTCAACTGTTTGGTGAGCTGATGGAAAATCAAGCCGTATTCCTCTTCCAGTCCCTGCTCTGACAGACACCAAGCTGCTGTGTTTGGCTGTGGGATGCTGCAGGGAGCGGTGGGAAGATGCACTGGTGCAATTATCCACAACATGCCAGCAACCCACCTGCCCTGGGAACTGCAAAAATTGCTGCTTTCCTCAATAAAAACTACCCACTGATGGGACCTGGGCTGCCCAGATCCTCCCCAGTGCTGCTGGAAAGAGGATTCCTAACATCTAACCTGTCCCTTCCTCTCCTCCTCACACTAGATGCAGGGAACGGGTTTCTCTCTCCCACTTTGCAGCCATCACCACCTGTATTTGCGGACTCAGTTTTGCCCTTGACACTCTCTTCTCTGGGTTAAGCAACTCAAATTCATTCAACCTTTTGTGTTTCCCAGATCTTCTGGACTGACTTCGTTGAATTCATTAGTGGGTCTTAGGCCGGGAGGAGGGAAGGTCCTGTCTGAGCCCCAGGCTCATCACTGGAGGTGAGTATTCTTCCCCTTCCGTGATGCCTTGGGGCCCTTTGGGAAGGTACAGGGGCTATTTTAAGCAGTTTGGGGGGCTTTTTACCCTTACCTCTTTTGCAGAAGGCTGGCAGCACCAGTTCCTACTGAGGAATCAGCTCTCAGCATCTTTATCTAAGCACATCAATTTGGCTTTTCCTGAACTCAATCCTGCAGGAGCACCTCGCTGCTTCTCCCTCCATGTATATATTTAGGTATTTTTCCCATATCCAATTAATCCAGCCCCTGCCTCGATCCATCCTGCCTTTCATCCTCCTGCAATAAAGCATCTTTTGTTAGCGGCGCGCTGCCGGCCGCGTTCCTCCGTCAGGCTTGTGTAAAACATCCCCAGACCCTGCGAGACGAGGACGTTCATTACCCTCTTCTGCAAACCTTGGTGCTGGGAAGGGCAAGGGAAGAGGTTCATTATATTCTGAGCCCGAGCCCCCTGGATGAGAGGCAGCCAGAGGGAAGGAGAGCTCAAGCATTGCTATGGTTAGTCAGAAAAAGTTGGGGCTGTAACCCCAGGAATTGTGACGGATCTTGCCATAGCATCGTACCAGGGGTTTTTTTAGCACTGGATGCTGTATTACTGTGCCTGCATCGCAGTTTGGCTACCCAAACTGGGCCTGAGAGAATGTGAACTGAACCTTCTTTTCCCCCTCTTTCCCCCATCAAAAACCCTTTGAGGTAATGGATTTTTTTTCCACTGATGACATCTTATTTCCATTCTCTCCCCTCCCTTCCCCTCGCAGCCCAGGGTCATGAATCCAGCCCAGCTGGAGTGTTCAGGTGCCTTCAGGGAAGGAGATGATTCTGTAGGGTTCTTCCTGTACCTGATGGGGCTGAGGGTGTCCTGCCAGTGGGATGTCAGTCCCAGGGGCTTAGGGAGATGATACCTGGAAATAGTTCTTTCCTGGCTCCTCTTGCCAGCAGCACAGAGGTATTTTTTAAGAAAGGTGCAACTGGGATTGCAATCACTGAGCTGGGCATCACCTTAACTCTGCCCCATTTGAGACGTGTTGTACAGAGCAGGGACATTACAGGACACTTGGAGATGGGATAGCTTCTCCAAAGCCCTGAGGGATGTAACTCCTCTCCTTGCCCCTTTCCCAGCAGAGGCTTGCGAGCAGGTCATTGCCATCCCTCTCCTTTCCCTCCTGATGGATGCTGTGCTGTTCCAAGTTTGGCGTCAGTGGGTCTGTCAGAAAAATTAATTTTTTAATTAAAAACATTTTTTTTGGTGGTGCTTTAATGTCTGGATCTGGAGTAATTATTAGTAGCTCCAGGGAGACCGTGCTTTAGAAAAATTGTTGGTGCTACTGCAAAGGAATTTATCTGATTAACGTCAGCCTTCTCACGTGGCTGTCGGGGGGGATGGATGAGGGTGGGAGTCCTGCTGCTCTCAAGCAAACTGATTAATCATGGAAAATGAGGCAGGGCTCCGCAGGTGCTGATTTTCCACCTCAGAAGTGGGCTGGGAGCGTCAGCGTGGAGCTCCCTTGCCATCCCCTACCCCGCACACAGGTCCTGGGGTGTGGCTTGAACAACTGGAGAGGCGAGCGTTGGGTTTGTCCCTTGCTGGAATAAAGAGGCAGAAAAACACTGAGAGCATGAGCAAAACCTTGGATATTCTTGCCCCCATCCTGGGTGGGAAGGGAGGGGCTGCTGCCACCCTAGGGCTGGGGATGCTCGGTGATGCCCCCATCCAGCCCCTGCCCTGCTGCGGCCACTCGCACCGGGGATTAGACTTCTCCATAGCCAAATCCTTCTCCCAGCCAAAGATTCCCTGAAGGAACCAGCTTTTCCCCCAGCTTTTTCTTCCCAACTCCTTATTAGAGATTTATTCCTGTCCTGAAGTGTAAGCATTTAGATTCCTCCCAAAACTCCTGTCTCTGGCGGTTTTTTGCTGGTTTAATCCCTGTAGCCCAGGCTGTGCTGGCTGATCCAGCTTTGGATTCTCTTGGCTGGGGGAGATTAACTGAGGAAAGTGGTGTGAAGGCACCTGTTTGCTCATTCATCCCCCTTCTGCAAGCACCTCCTGGCGATGGGGACCCCGGGATGGAGGGAGGGAAAGATGGCAGAAGGAATGGAGGGGAGGGATGGATGGAGGAGAGAGGGAGGGAGGGATGCAGCTGGACGTCCTGAGCTGTCCAGAAGCAGGAGGGACCAACCCCTGCACTGCTCAGGACCCTCTTCCCCTTGCAGAACCCGTTTGCCCAATTTCATCATAACATTACCAGCTGCTTCCCTAATGGGTTCTGCAGGCTCCAGGCAGATCCTACCCTTTGTGCCCAATTAACAGGCTGTACCCTGGAGAGTGGGAGGCAATACAAATATTTTCCATGTAGTAATAGGACTTTTTTTTTAAATTTCCTTTTTTTTAGATTTTTTGGCTGTGGTGCTGTCATTATAATATTGATTTGACATACAGGTGTCAGAAACAGCTGGATGGCAGAAAAAATGGCAACTTTAATTCATTTTGCAGGCAGGGGAGTGGGGGGAAGAGTTTCCTCGAGGCTTTTTCTCCCCTCACCACCTTCCCTCTGTGATGCTCCATGTTCCACCCTGACAGGAACATTTATAAACTGCCACTGTGGGGAGTATTATTAACAGCTCGATTCCTTAAAGATCCAATTAATTATTCACCTGCTTCCAAATCAGTTTAAGCAGCTTCTAAGCTGCAGTGTAAATAAAACCTTCCCAACTCGCCTCTCCTCTTTTGCACACGTATTCCTGGTATTCATAAAGCCGAGCTATTTAAATTGAGCCAAACTAGCAGTTATTGTAAATTACTGCAGCTCCATTGGCTTCCCGGGCTCTCCGTTGAGTTACGCCAGCCAGGATTTTAACTCATCCTTGTGGGGATGGCAACTGTCGCTATTTTCTCATTTGCCATATTTTCAGGCTATTTTTACCTTGTTGCTAAATCCCTCCTGTTTTGTCGTGCCTGTCCCCTCCTAGCCCAATCTCCCTTTTACCTGTTTGCTATTCAATAAATCATCCCCTAAATGATCCCCTGACTTGAGCATCAGCTACAACGCCTTGGTGCAGGGTTTATTTATATTTTTTTCCTCCCTCTTTGGAAAGATGTTGATTAGGTCTCAGCTGACTGCTGCTTTCAAAGGAGGAAATGCCGACTGCGCTCCAGGGGGGTCTGCAAGAAAAAGGCTCATTTATTGTGGTTAAGTTTCTGGGCTGAAATTTAGGTTTGGCAAATGGTAGGTATTTGGGGAGAAAACATTTTAAAATGAGGTTTGGACTTTTTTTCTCTAAGGGAAAGCTGAGACCTGCAGTGGATTTTAATGGGAGTGGATGGGGCAGAGCTCGTGAATCACCACGCAGAAATGTTGAGCACACAGGGCTGAAGGGACAAGGGAGTGAGCAGGAATGCCTGGAGGATGCTCACCTCCATAAATAGATATCGAAAAGAAAAAAAATAATATTAAATGGATAAAAATCCCCTTTCCTGTTGCGGGGTCCGTCTCCAGCATGAACGCAGCCGCCTCCTGTGTTTCAAAGAGGCCAGGCCAAGTCTTTGCATAGATTAGTCGTTAACAATGGAGTTAATAATGATAATGGCACAAACGTCCTGTGCCTGCGTGAGCTACACTTAGGAAAATCTGCCAGCACCAGGTAATCACCATGTTTCACACTGTCAATGAGATCAATCATGTCGAGAGCCCATTCATCAATCAGCTGTGCCTGGGGCTTAGCAGGCAAGGGAGGAGTACAGGCACCTCTCAATGCCTCAAAACACAACTCGTGGGGGAAAAGAGGTGGTGCCCCGGGATTAGAGTGGGGTGGGGAGGTGTCAAAGTCCTGGTGGGCTCCAAACCCAGCTAGGGCAAAGCCTCTGCTCGCCTCTCCTCAAGAGTGCTCCCTCTCTGTGGTGGCTGGGGCTGTCGGGGCTCCTCTGCCAGAGACAGATTGTTTGTTGCTGTTTCTCCATCTGGCTGGAATCACGTCTGTCTTCCACTGTGTTATTTGTTGCCCGATTGCCACCTGTAAGCCATCCTTTCTCCTCGGCTTCCTGGCAAGGAGATGGCCTCAGCTGCGTGGCCTCAGCACCACCCTCAGGTCCCTCTACCCCATGTGGCATCCCAGCCCACTAGCGCTGGAAACCCTGCCTCAAGGGACTTTCTGCTCTGAAAAGTAGGACCTTGCCTCAAAAATCCTCCCTAAACCTGTAGTTCTGGCAGAAAAGAGCCAGCAGGCAGGGAATGGGCAGCTGTCCTGTGGCAGCTTCGCTCCAGCAAGCAGTGGGAGGGGATGGAGAGCCTGTCCCCATCTGCGGGGAGGCCAGGGTTGGATCCTACCCCAGGGCAGTCAGCCAAGCACAGCCTTGCAGCAGGGACAAGAATAGGCCGTCAACAGCATGTTATGGGCAGTTTGGGGTCTGCAAATCCTGCCGGACAGTCCTTTATGGCTGGTGTGTCGGTGCTGTGGAGACACGGGTACTTTCAACACCTCCCAGCTCCTCTCAACACCAGCCCTTATGGGACAGGGACACCGTGGTTCTGGGTGGTTCTGGGGTGGGCAGTCCCCACCCTGCCTGTGCATCCTCCCTGCTGACTGATGGGTGAGCACGGTGGGAGCTGGGAAAGGGCTCCAGGTGCTGCCAGCTCAGAGCTGCCGTGTCCGGCAAGGCTGTCAGTCCTGGTCTGCACGAATCAGACAGCTGAAGGCACGGGGACATGGAGGGGACACAGCCCTGCCTGTCACTCCTCTGGCCTCTCCATCCAGCACCAAACCATCCTGCTGCTGCCAGCTCTGCCTGCATGGCTCTGCTGCTCTCCAGCCTCTGTGCTACATGGGGGTGCAGCCTGGGGACCCCCTTGGCCAAGGGGGCTTCAGGGTTACTGCCAGAATAGGATTTTGGGCAGAGGCTCATACCCCTTATTCTGCATCTCAGTGAGAAGGGAGCAAACTGTCCTACCTACCTCACCATTGTGCCAGGTAAGTAGAAGTGGTAAACCCACTGCAGGCATTGGTGATGCCACCTCCAGACAGCCAAGAGGGTGTCCCGAAGGACTTGGCACTCAATTTGAACTGTATTACCTGTGTGGAGCCCTTGCTCGTACAGCACTTTTATAATTCCTGGGGCAAATTCTATTGCAGATCACAGCCCGTGAGCCCGGGCTCTGCACTGTGCTCTCCAGAGGTTGACCTGAACTTTCTCAGAAGTCATGAACCTTCCTTGCAGTGCTGTGGCCAGCATCCTCATCTTCCTCAGTGTTGTACCCAGTTACCTCAGCACCTCTGTCTCCGCTGTTATTGCCCATCAGGTAACAGCATCTCTCTCCTCACAGCTGCACCAGGAAGGGATGCAGGGCTCATAGTGGGGCAGAGCGAACCCCAGGAGCCCCCCATTTGGTTCTCCCAGCCTTGCCTGGCCCATTCCCCTCTTCTTCCCCGGCAGCAGCCCTTTCTTCCTTCCCTCTTCTTTCCCCCACTTCTGGGAGGCTGCTTGATTGCCTGGCTCCCTTCATTAGCATCATACCTCCTGGAAAATTGGTAAACAGAGGCGTATGAATGAGGTGTTGATTGCAATCAGCGGGGGAGAAGGGGGACTGAGAGCGCTGGAGAGGCCAACGATGCTTCTCAATCACCCGGTGGTCCGGGTCGGCTGCTGGAGAGGATCCGCTCCCCGGCACGACCCATGCGGGGCGGCCAACCCACGCACCTCGCGCTGGGGAGCGGATCCTCTCCAGCAGCCACCTGAGCATCCCTCTGCAGGAGGCTGCCGCGTGCTCACGCTCTCGCCCTTTCCTCTTGGGAGCGTAGGATGCGGCCTGGGAGAGCCCATCCTCACTGCCGGCATGGGTGGGGTGAGGAGGGGCTGGGGGCCAGGACACGCTGTCCCGTGGGATGCGTTGCTGGGCGAGGGCAGGGCGCACCAGGGAAGAGCTCAAAGGGATAAGCCCATCACCCATCCTGGCGCTGTCTGATTCACCCCGGCCCTGGGCTGCTGCCAACAGCTCACCCACAAGTGTCTGTCATTAGGCATCTATTTAGGCACGCAGAAGTTGCCTAATTTTTCAAGGGTGCTGCAAACCCCCAATGTCCTTGAAGTCAGTTGTTGCTGGAAGTACCTGATACCTCCAAAAATGAGTCATGGGGCACGTGCATCTGATGCCCAGCAGAAATAGGTGGGTAAAGGGCCAGCCTGAGTGTGGAATGGACATTTCTCCATCAGCAAAGGGAGTGTCAGTGTGTATCAGAACCCTCCTGGGTGTTGGGGAGCGATCCCCCGACCAGTGCCAAGGCAGGCTGCAGCCCTGCATTGCTGGAGAAACTCCCACAGTGATGGGAAACCCCATGGGAAAGTGTCTTTCCCTGTGGAGCATCCTATTGCCACCCAGGCCGTCTCTGCTCCGTGTCCCCAGCCCTGCTGCTCCCCAAAGGTGGCCTTTGCTCATGGGAGCCAAACTATTGTAAAGCCCTGCCTAGAAAAGGCAGCCAAAATAGGATGCCCGAGGATTATTCCCCAGCGGTCCTCAGCAGGAAACATGACCACCGAGGATAAAGGCAGGAATTAGAGGAGGACATCTGAAGACAGGGGCTCAGGCTGGGAGAAGGATTCCTGCAGAAGGAAGTAAAACACCGGCAGTGGTTTTTACTCCTCTGCATCTATTATTTGACCTTATAAAACTCTATTTGTGGAGGTGGTTGTTATTTTTTGCTAAAACTTTTAATCTAAAATCCCATTAGGCTCAGCGGTGTGTTCATTTGTGAGCAGAAGCAAAACAGTTTGGTGTTTGCTCATTCCTGTATCTTCCTCACTTCAAACAGATGTAATAAAGTATTTTCTCTTTCCTTCTTGTTTTCCTTTGTGGTTTGGCTTTCTTTAGGAGCCTTCGAGGCAGTTCAGCCTGGTTTTCCCCATTCCCTGCACCGCACGTCTCTTCTAGCTCTGCTGCTTTCAGGTCTGTTGAAATCAAATAAATTCACAGGATGTCCTCTGAAGCAGGGACTTTTCTTTGCCTGGCTCTCCTACCAGTGGGGTTAAACCAGCCCATCCAGACTAAATTGTGTGACTTTAGGATAAAACAGCATTAAAAGATGCATCCAGGGTGTATTTTTGTGTGTATGCCTGTCTCTGGCAGGCAGCAGCAGCCTGTGGAGGGGACGGCCTGGTCCCCACACCCACGGAGGCATCACAGTGGCCCTTTACAGTGGTTTTTTCTTCACCCCCGTTTCTCTGTCATCTTTATTTCAGGAAATGCTTTAAAACCAGGCTTTGAATAATTCACTGGGAGCATACGGCAGTCCACCCTGATTGCTTCGTCACAGCTTCCCTCGACTTCAATAATTCACTTTCCCACCAGGAGCTGATGTGCTTTCCTTGTATGTGGGTTTGCTGCTGAGCACACCCGGCTCCCAGGGCAAAGCTGGTGACGAGGAGGAGTAAAAGGGGATTTAAGGCCAAACGCCTTTGTTTTAAGAAGTGCTACATTTCAGGCAAGGCAGAGGGTTTGCCAGGCAGCTTCTCCAGCTGTGGGAAAGGAAATACCAGGTACCCCTGGGAGCAGAGGCTGTTGGTCATGCAGCCCCTTCCTTGATGTGACGGTTTGGGGGCTGCACCTCCAGTGGGTCAGTATCCACTCCCCAAGAGCATCCCAGACCCCTGCAACCAGGGGTGTCCTCCAGCCCTACTGCTCCAACTATCCGAGAGCTGCATCACACCTCAGTCTTCTTATGAGGTGTCTAGGCTTCTATTTTCCCCCAGAAAATCAAGCCAAAAGGGGCCATTTAGTTGGCAATGGCCAGGAACAGCAAATAAGAGTGGGAATGGGAACAAGCCACGGGGATTCAGCAGCCTCTGCATCCAGGTCCTGCTTATTTGGGTAAATTAGGGTTTAAGTTAAAGGAAGCACAAAGGCTGTGTCTTGATGGGAGAAGGTACGATACACATAGGGAGTAAATATAAAATACATAATGTACAAGTATCTTGGTTTGAAAGACAGGTGTCTGCCAAGGAAGGCGGGAACCTCCTCCCTTGGAATGGAGAATGTGACCCCCTTCCCTCCGAATTATTATAACTTGGAAATTAAGGGGCTTTCAGGCAAAGATATGGGAAAAGGAATAACAGTTCTTTACCGGCGTGTGCGTGTACAACAAGGCAAACAGCAGCAGCCCCGGTAACACAAGAAAGGAGAGCGGCGAACCCCGTGAGCGCCGTCCCGCTCCCGGAGCCCTTCCCCTCCGGCGCAGTTCCGCTCGCAGCCGCCAGGGGCGCTGGGGGCTCCCGGCCGGGCGCCACGATTGCCCCCGCGCCTGCAGGGGGCGCTGTGGCGCGAGTTCGTCGCCCTCACGCGGCAATGGCGGGCGGGCTGGAAGGCGAAAACGGGCTGCGGCAGGAACCCCGGAGCAGCGGCCGGAACGGCAGGGCAGGCTCACCCGGGGCAGCAAGCAAGAGGCGGCGGAAACTCGGCAGCTGTGGCAGGAGCCACGGGAGGAGAAGGCAGCAGGAGACGGAGCCTCACAGTGGTGGCGAATTCTCCCCACAGCGACCGCAGCGTGCTTCCCTTCCGATGCGGAGAGAGCAAGAGAGCGACAGGCTGCGCCCAGCCCCCTTTTTCCCAGCCCAAATCTCGTGGTATTTCTGCCCCTCCAAGAGAAACCCCTCAGATAAGAGAGTAGCCAGCCACACCCCTCCCATGGGAACTTCTTTTGTCTCTCCTAAGTATCGGTCGTTATGGTTTCTTAGCGACAGATGGGACAAAATTCCATGAGAGAAAGAAACAAAAGGAAAAATCCTAAACCCCAACAACAAGCTCTGTGCAGTAGTGTTTCTGCTGTGGGTCTCTTTTCCTGCCATCTCGGGAGCAAGGCTGGAGAGTGATGTGCAGCCGGGACCGATGGCTGTGAATAACCAGCAAATTGCTGGGAGGAGGGCTGTGTACCTGATCCTGCAGATGCTGTGGGATGTGTGTTTGCAGTGATGCAGGCTGAGGTAGGTGATGGTAAAGATGCTCTGGTGTTTGTGTAAGAGTGTGGCATGGAGGAAAGAGCTTACACTGGTGCTAAGTGCAGTGGATTTAATTTCCTCGCAGTAGCACTTCGATATTACAAGGCGCTCCAGAAAAATCAGAGAGGGCCTGGAGCAAAATGCAGCCGAGTCAATTGAAGTTAACTTCCCTGGGCACGGGGCCAGGCCCCTCTTTAAAGGCTATTTTTCCAGAAGGGCTGCAAAAATGTATTTTGAGTTGCTTTTGATTCAGCTGCCTTGAGCCTGCTTGAGTGAACTGTGTGCAGAAAGAACTCTGAAAGCCTGGGCTTACGGGAAGGGGTGCAGACTGAGAGGAACTGGCCTTATATCCCCCCTGGATCCCTTGAAGGAGCCCCATGAGAGCTATAGAGGCGCTATAAGGGCCCCCACCCCTGCCCTCTTCCAGCATCACTGAGGAAGGCTGGAGGAAGGTGAGGGATGCCTTGCAGCCCACAGGGCACAGAGAATGGTTTGTCATCAGGCACGGCAAAGCTCCCTCCATGCCCAGTGCTGACTGGGGGCAGATGGGTCCCCAGCACCAAGAGACACCCCTAGCTGGGAAGGGAGGCACCAGGAGAACTGAGATTTAGGGACAGAGTGTCTGGACAGATGTGCTGCAGGTTGGGGCTGAGCGGAATTCGTCCTCGGGTTGCTTGGGGGGTTTGATGCCCCACGACCTTGGGGGCCTGATGAGACAGAGCATCCCCTAGCTCGACTTGCAGTTTCTCTTCCTTAAGGCTGTGCTTCCCACACCATGGCGTGGAGCAGGAGGGGTTTCCACAGCTTTTCTCCCCCTCCTCACTCCCCCACGGCTGCTGCTCCCGCTCCCAATAGCTGCTGCCTCTCTAATTGCATTATAGCCAATGGGGGGAAAGAAAACATTGCTTTGGCTTCAAACAAACGACGCCCTAACCCAGCTCATTAGCCACCTGACTGGCTCCCCAACCTCCCGTGACACTCCCGTATTTGTCATGCTGTTTTAGCACCACTAACGAGCACAACAGCCGAGGCCGTGGCCGGCAGCTTCCCCAGCACTGGACCTGGGTTCTGGCAACGAGCTTGTGTCCAGCACCCCAAGGGGATGCTCTGCCTCTGCCTGTTCATCCTTCTCTTTGCCGTCATCCTTTTTATCCACAGGCGCTTCTTCTGGCCTACTTGCATTCAGTTAGTTTTCCTTTTGTTAAATAAAACCTGACTCCAGGCCTTATTTGGCAAATAGAGCTGGGAGAAGCTGGGCTTGCTCTTTCTTCTCCTGACAAGCCTTTCAGGATGGGGGAGATGAGATGGAAAGAGAGACAGATGAATAGGATGCAAAAGCGGTGAAGAAAAATAAACAGGAGATAAAGGGGGTGTGGGAGAGAGAGAAAAACGAGGCAGATCTATAGCTGGAATGAGAGGCAGAGGGAAGGCAAGAGGGGACCTGCTAAGCCCCAACCAGCCCAGCCCCTGTGCGTGAAGCGAGGGACCAGGGGGTCCCTCACGCTGGTGTGGTATGTCCCTCCCCAGCTCCTCCTGGCCATGCTCACATGGGGAGTTTGGGGAGGGGGACCTGCTGTGCTAGAGAAATGTCCATGTTTCCATCCAGGAGCTCCCCTCTCCTCTCATCCAGTATCCCCTAAAAATTTCCCCCTGAGGTGCAGGTCGTTCATGGAAGCAGATGAGCACTTTAGCCTGACTCTGTCTCCAGCTGTCAAATGCTGTAAATATCTGGGAGGTGGTTAAAGCTGGGAAAACATGGAGATGCTTTAAACACAGCCCAGAGCCAACCCCACCGCTGGTAGGGCTCATAAATATCCCCTCTGTGTTCCTGCTCTGTCAGGAGGCAGCAATAACAGGGAACAAAACCCAAAGCCCTCGTGGGGTGGCTTCAGCATCTCTGATGCCTCCTTACCCCTTCCAGGGCATGCTGAATAGCAATGAGGAGTAAAACTCAGTTAGCTGGTGGGAGATGGTAGCACGGGCATGTCCTCTGGGCATGAGATGGTGAGGTTGTGAGCCAGTACAAGCAGCTCAGCATGGAAGTCATTGTTTTTCCTATTATTTCCCCATTTTCAGCTGGCTGAGTAACACTGAACATCTGCCTTAAGGCAAGTCACCTGGCCCAGCTCTTGAAACCACCAGCTTCATTGGCAGCAAATGAAGTCCTTGGCTGAAGAGAGAAATTGAAGACTTAAAACTATCTGTGCAGGAAACAGGTGAGAGTGAATGCTGTTAAACAGGGCATGAGACAGGAAACAGGTATTTGCCAGCACAGAGCAAACCCTGGGCATCGCTGGGGAAGCCAGGGAAATGTCTCTCCTTTATCAACAAGCCACATCACCCTATCAGCCCTACAAGCACAGGACCCGCAGGGCAGCAGGACCCACTCTCAGGGAAGGTGGAAGCCTCATCTGGAGGCAGCACCGGCAACATAGCTCTGCCCCAGTTGTGATTTTTATAATAAGCTGAATTCTCAGCTGGACCCAGCAGAAAATCAATAGTGGGACTTGAGAAAGCAGTCAAAATCCATGGAGCTAAATTGGCCACCCTGCAGGCAGCCGGGCCTTCTCAGGCATTGTGATGTGCAGCCACACTGAAAGGGGAGAAATAGGACAATTTCAAAAATCCTTTGAAATAATTGCCTAAGATTATTGAATTCTCTTGAAATACCAGGGCAAGATGCAGAAGTGCTTTTTAAAAAGTTGGCAGTGGGAGCTGGAGGAGCGAGGGAAGCCACCTTCCTGCTGCCAAAGGCATCTGGGGACGGTTGAGGTGGGTTTTTCCCTTTCCCAATTAGATCCAAAGAGTGCCTGCCACTCCACCTGTGGAGCCTTATCTGTAGAGCAGCACATCGGCTTTAGCAGAAAGCCTTTCTTTCTCCAAAGTCTCTTTAATTCCATCCTTTTAGATCTGCCTTTTCAAGCGCAGCCCCAGCACCTTCCGTCTGCCCTTACAATAGAGACGGTGTCCTGAATCATTTTATTTTTGGCAGCTTTGCCTTCCGCTCCTCATTGGCAGGGAAGCAGGGAGAAGACATCCCCCTCTCCACAGCCTCTGAGGATGCTGTTGGATTTGGGGATGGCTATTTTGGTCCTCAGCTCCTCTACCAGTGGTGGATGCAGGACAGACGGAGACTGTTGGGCAGCATCCCAAGGCTGTGTGAGCCTGTCCATGAATTACTCACAGCACATGGCTCTTGCTGGTTTATAGCCAGGTGACTATAGGGACACCTGGCTATGCCGTGTGTATCCTGTATCCCACCCCCACATCCACCCCATGGTAGCCCAGAGCTGGACTGGCCTTTGAACATTCCCCATTTGGGGCTGGGGAAGGCATGGGAAGCCGTGATCAGAGTTTTCCATGCCTATCAACCTCTTCCAAGCTATAGGAAAGAGGACAGGGGAGGAAAGTGAGGAAAAATATAAAGAAACAATTTTCCTCTGACATTTTTCTTTTCTTTTTCAATGTGAGCCCTTACAGGAGGAGGTCTTTAAAATTAATAATGTTCTTTCTTTTTCTCTCTCTATTCCCTAGACGCCTGGTTTAAATTAATGAAATGTCAAATACTATTAAGTTCCGATGATATGTTTGTGATAACGAAGGGACTGATTTTCAGCCAGTTTACAACTCTGATCCATTCTCTCACCCCCTTCTCTTTTTTGGCTCTGATTAAAACTCCCTTTATTAGATTTTCTCTTTCATGGGCTCCCTCTGATTTCTAACCTTTGTGGTCCAAGGTTGGGGAAAGCCTTTTCATTGAGCAGATTTGAAGACTTTTTAGCATTCTGGTATTTTCCTGCCACGTCTACTCAGGAGCTGGTGGGTACTCCCAGGGATGTCACCTGGGGTGCTGCAGGGCACATCAGGACTGAGCCCTGCCACTGGGATGTGGCTTTCAAGGCAGCAGGGATGGGTTTTCCCTTATGGTGACTTTACTGGGACACTGAAAAGGGAAAAAAAAACAAACCTCTGGTGGCCACAAACTGCCTTGGAGAAGGCCAGACAGGGATCTCTAGAGAAGGCTTTCCTAAGTGCCTGAACAGCCTGACTAGGAATTGAGGCAGTCCTTGCTTCACTTCCTTCCCTGCCAAGGTCATATGGTGAGGGTCATACAGCTGGCAGCGTGTCTAGAGGGATGAATTAGGGAAGGACAAATGGATGGACTAACAGCTAGGTGGGCCCATCCTCCAATGGATGGCCAACAAGGTGACAAGGTGCTCTTGCCGCGGGCTTCATTAGTCACCTGTCTGGCTGTGCTCCCTGGCAAACTGGAAGAGCTTAAAGGGTTAATCTGTAATTTAGGACTCAACACCAAAGATACAGTTGTTGGGAGAGAAGAAAGCCCTGTCGAAGGCTTTGGGAAATAATTTGCCTTGGCACTTTCTTATAAGAGTGAATTGATTTTTGCTGGGCTGTGTCAGGCTGAATTATGAATGGGGGAAAGTAGGGCTGGTGCTCCTGGAGCTGAAGGTGTGATAATTAGAGGCATGTGTGGAGGGGACTTGGGGGCTGCCTCCTTCCAGGATTTCTCACATGAATCTAGGACTCAAGAGCCCTCCGAGTCCTTGGAGAGACAGGTTTTCTTCAGCCTGCACACAGAGATTGCCCCAATGTTCGTGCCCCCCAGACTGGACCAGGAGAAGCCTTTTCTGGGCCATCCGGGACCATTTCCTCTCCCTGTCCAGGTAGTAAAGCAGCAGATCCTGCTTGCTGGAGGGTGAAACAAAGCATCACCCTCATCCTGGGAGGAGGTGGGAGTGTGCAAGCGGTGATCCCATCACCCTGCCCTCAGTCCTGCCCTGCCCACTGCAGTGCTGCTGGGAAGGAACCGTGTCCCCAAGCCCTGTTCCTGCCCTTAAAAACTCCTGGTGCTGTGTCACTGTCTGCATCCACCTCCATCAGTCAGCGCTGAGCCTGCTGCCCCCCAAGTGCGTTATTGTGACCTGCTCAGATGCTGCTTTCCAAGGCAAAGGCGTACAATTCCTGCAGGCTGCTGGGAATTGTAGTGCAGTAAAGCCTGCAGGCAGGAGTGGGGACAAAGCCAGGCTGCCAGCTGGCTGCTGGCCTGGCCCGTGCTGCTCCCCTCGGCAGAGCCAGCATCAGACCTTGCCCCCGACACGCAGAGACCCCAGGAAACCCGCACCTGCCTCCGGCACTGACCACCTCTCCAGAGCTCTGAGCATCCTGCCATGCAGCTTGGCTTTTGTTTGCCAGCTCAAGAGGAGGCACTGGGAAGAGAATGAGGTCTGGGCTTTTTCTTTTTTTCCCCTTGCCCTTTTATTTATTCTCCTCTATTACGAACCAGCTCCAGCTCATCAGTAAGACCTGAGAACAGCCATTCCTGAATAAGAGAGACACTGTAGAAAAGCCTTGCCTGATCGCAGCCACTTCCCAAACAAAGGGGCTCAGACTATTCACTTCCTTCCCTGCCCCTTTTCCCAGAAAATCCACCCCAAAGAACAGCTTGTTCAATAAGCCGTCTGCTCCGTAATCAGCCTAACCCAGTAATAAGCACCGGGCTCATCCAGCTCGGCACAGTGTCCCCCGGTTCCTGGGAGGATGGAAATGCCCTGCTCCCCAGGGAAACAGGCAGGCACAGAGAGGAGGCGGCTCTCACACGGCACATCCAGCACTCTGGGAGGGGAAGGGGGGGACCTATCTCTGTTGCCTCCCGGAGCCGTGGTTTAGCCCTCCCCAGGTAATTGTGCATGGAAATGGATTCCCATTTCTCTGCTCAATCGTCCTGTTTGCTGTCACAGCTGAGCGTTTTGCATGTGCAATTACCCGTCCCCGCACATCTCTGTGGGCACGCTCAGGTGTCGCCTGCCAGCCTCGGGCGGCCTCCGCGCAGCCACGTCGCGCTGCGTTTGGGCTGTGATAGCAGTCAAGCAGAAGCCATTTTCCATATGAAGCTGCAGGACCTATGGGATAAATAAATGGGTTGGAAAGCCGGGCTGTGTAATGAGTTAATTTAAAACCTGCCTTCCTTTCTTGTATATTAATTTACTTGGCATTATGTTTAATCTTTCACTTACTGGGTTGCATTGGTTTCTTTCTTTCCTTCCCCCTCTGGCAGATCCCTGAGATGCTCTGCCTTCGGCTGGAGCGGACAGAAGCAAAGCCAGGGCTGGAGAGTGGGGACCAGGCCTGGGCCAAGAGGTTGCTGTGTCCAGCAGGAGCTCAGAGTGCCACCTTGAAGCCTTCTGTTCTTGTGGATACCCAACAGGTGTGGACAAATTCCCTGCAATGGAGGGGAGACCACCGCTGGGTATCCCTGGTGTCATTCCCAGGCTGCTAAGTCCTTTAACCAACTGGGAGGTTGGCGCAGGGAATTAATCAGCTGTAGTAAGGACAATTGGAGCTGACAAGGCAGCAGGAAGTGGAAGCAGAGGACTGGGTGGAGGAGCTGAAATTTGGCTGGGGATGATCCTGCCCGAGCATCCATCACACTGCTCCCATCCTCCTGGCAGCAGCTACGAAGCCTCGGGTGTGAGTGGATGGCACTTCACATGAGAACCTCTTTGAAGGGCACAGGAGGCCAGTGCGATGAATAAAAGGCTGCTGCAGACAGGGAAAGCAGGGAAGAGCCGACAGCAGCAGCTCTGCGGTGAGAATGAACAAGTGAACACTGGTCCTGGGCTTTGTGTCACTCCGTAATGAGGCTGTGATGCTGCCCTGCGCCCATGGCTGGTTTGGTTCCCCACCAGATTGCTCACAGGTCCAGTCAAAGAGAAACTTGAGAGTGGACATTGCAGGCAGGGAGAAGTGGGGAGGGAGAGAGCAGCAGGCAGGGCTTGGCAGGGCTCACCAGCAGCCCAGGGATGCTGCAGCAGTGAGTGCCAGAAAGCGTGGCAGGCACGTCCGATGGCATCAGGACGCCTCAGCGGCAGTATCCCCGGCCATTCCCGTCACCTGTCTCCACGGGGGATTAGCTTCAACTGTCTTTTAGAAGGATGGACGGACCATCTGAAAGAAAAAGAGACTATTGTGGAGCTTATTTAAGATAGGCTGACCGGAGAAACTGTCCCTGAGGACTTGCCAGAGAAAGGAAGACGAGTGCAGGGCCCTGTGGCTGCATCCAGCCCGGGGAACACGGGGTCCCAGCTAGGAGGTTTGATCTATGCCTGCTGCCTCTTCCGTACTGGGGGAGCGTGGGGAGCATCGCAGCAGCTGCTGCTGGGAACATCCCCTTCTCTCCCCTCTTGCTAATGAACGTAGGTGAAACTTGCTGTGCCATGACTTTAATCAGCAAAGAAAACTGCAAAGCCTTTTTTTCTCCCTTTCCCCACCTGCTGAATTCAGCACCGAATGCGAATTAGGCGGCGTTTGGGCTTGGCTGCGTGCCCGCTTCCCGTGCTAATGCAGGGAGCCAGACTCTCCCGCACCCCGAGCCTCCCAGGCTAATCCGAGGCGCGCCTGGATCAGCCTCTGGCATTTCACACTGTGCGTGTAACCCCCAGAGCTTAAAGGCTGCTCGCTGCCGGCTCAGCCCGTGCGGCTCCTCCGAGCAGCCGCCGCCAAGCTCAGCCTGTGCCGGGGAGCGGGACTGGCCCTTGGCATCCATGGGTGGCTGGGCAGGGTGACTCCAGCAGGGACATGTCTCACCAACCTTGGGAGCCAAGTGCAGCTCTGGGGAGTGTGTGGTTGCGTTATCCCATGGCCAGTGTGCTCAGCAGCAACGGGCTGCCTGCCCCAGGAAGGGATGCAGGAGTCAGCATCCCGGAGCTCTGCATGTGTGTGGGGTGCCGGAGCTGTGCCCCCGGGCTCACACCTATGGGTCCACGAGCGTGGCGGGAGTAATTTGTGGCTCCATTAGGACTGGGAGTCGGCATAGCAGCCCTGCAGTGTGTCCATTTGATAAGAAGCAAGTTCCACTGAATAATGAGCAGTAATTGGATTTCAGGGTTAACCAGCTAGCAGCAAAAATAGAAAAGAACAGAAAGCCATTGGATATTTCTGTTCTGGCTCATCAGACACTGGAAGTTTATCTCTGCTGAGAATAGCACAGAAGAGGTAAAGTTATTAGTGACCATCAGAGCATGGTGATACCATCTCCCTCTTGCATTTAGTGGGATGAGTCTGTGCGTCCTTTGTGAGTTTCATTTAAGGCTATGGAAGTTTATAACCCCCTGCGGGAGAGCTCCACACGTGCACCGATGCAGTGTGGCAGAGAGGGGAGAAACCAGCTCTCCTTAGTGTGCAGGAGCACCTGGCCTGCTGCCAGCCTCAGGCAGAAGGCAATGTCTCCTGCCAGTGTCACCTCATCCAGGTGACAGTCTGGTGGGGGGAAAGCCAGCAGATGTGCAGCACTGCCATGCCTAGAGCTGCGGTTGCCTGCTTTGGGGTGGCACCAGTGTAGGTGGGGTGGGCACTGGTGCCTGTGCCAAGCACTGGGCGGCCCATCTTCCAGCGAGATGAATTCATGCTGGGAGTGGTGCAGAGAAGGGCTATTAGCATGAGGCGGAATGGAGAGCCTGTCTTGTAAGATGAAGCTGAAAGCACTTGGCTTGTTTAGCCCAGCAAAGAAAGGCAAAACCGGAATATGATTACTCTCCATAAATATATCAAGCAAGTAAACACCAGGTACAGAAAGGAACCATTTAAGCTAAAAGACTGTGCTGGCACAAGAACAAATAGGCTTAAACTGGCTAATGTAGGCTGGAAATTAGGAGACAGTTTTTAACCATGGGAAGCAGAGGAGGAAAAATACCTCACTGCTTTTCCAGATGGAGCTGGACCAGCACGTGAAGGGAGCAGAAAGCCAGCTGCCTGCAACTGCAGGGGTCTGGGGTGGGAGCCAGCAGGGTCCTGCCATGCCAGGCTCCTTCCGGGATGGCTGGGTGCACGGTGCACAGCCAGCAACTTCGGAGATCCCAGTTTCCCAAGGCAGGGAGCACTGTTGCTGCAGGCAGGGCCTGCTGACACCAGGCTCCCTCTGTTAGGGGCTGGCAGGCACCTGGTGCTTGGGACAGTCCCCCAAAGTGCTCGGGGTGGAAGGGGTAATGAACCAGAGGCAGCCAGCGGCATCTACCAGCATGGAAGGTGCCACAGGAGCAAAACCTTCACTGATCGGAGCAGGACAGCTCAGAGCACCTGGATTAGGGCTGGGAACCTGCTGCCATCACTGCTTGGTCTGCATTTTCACTGGGAATGGCACACAGCTGGGCCACTAATTCCAGATTTTACCTCCTACATGAATTTATTCTCAATTCCCTGTATATTCTAGGGCCTGCCTAAAGGATGGGTGAAGAATCTGCTGATGAGGACTCTAATCAGTTTTGAGAGCAGGTAATTTCTCAGCTAGAGATCATCTCCAAACAGGAAATCAGATTCAGGAGATACCTGCTTTATGCAGCCTATCATGGTGGACTCGAGCAAAGCTTGTGGTAATAAGCAGAGCTGGAATAAGAAGATCATTACTAACATTATGCATTAATTACTTCACAATCCTCCTACCAGGTGTGCTTTCCTATCTCACTTATCTCTAGTATTAATGGAACAGGAATAATTCTAGACCCAATCCTGGCATCGGGGCAGGATTTTTTGGTGATGTTTCTCCTTTCTGAAACTGGAGGAAAGATGTTCCCTGCCTTCATTGTGCGTTTAGAGTCTGGCAGCGTGCCTGAGATCGTAGTAAGACACAAAAGCATCTGATGGAAACGGCCACTGGATGGAGCCTTAAAGGTCATAACAATTCCCGGCTCCGGTACAGATGGTGTTCACTGATGAAAAACACCAAGCGGGAAAGCAGTGAGCATCAGGGCTGCGGGATGCTGCAGAGCCCAAACCCACCGCCCTGATCCCAGCTGCAGACACCCGAGCCAGCTGCCAGCACCTCTGCCTGCTCCTGCCCTCGGGTCCTGCCCTCGCTGTGGCGGCTGTAGATTGCTCGGGACAGGGATGCACTCACACCCCGGGATGCTCTAAAGCACCTCACCAAACACGTTGCTGCACTCCGGCAAGACAAACAGATAAAGTGACTGTGTGAAGAGAATTCCAGTTTTGATTAAAACCACAGACCTGCAAGCCTGCGCTCCCGCTTGAATAAGGATGAGGATAATATTGGCAGGAGAAAATGAAAACATCTGACGATATCTGAAGCAGAAGTGTGGCAGGGTGTCAGCTTTGGGAACGGGGTTCCCAGCTTTCTCCTGGACAGGGTCTGGTGTGCCGAGTCCTTGGCGGCTCCACTCCCTGCAGCCCTGGGAAGGGGTAAGGCAAACTCAGCCAGTGGGATAAGGATTTTCTGGACGAGTGCACGAACGCACTCACTGAAAGGGGCTGTACAAGGGGGGACGAGGGCCATCACTGGGTCCAGCTGTTGGGACTCAGCCTCATGGCACACCCAGCAGCCCAGGGGCTGATGGAGAGCTACGGGGGGTGCGGTGCATCTTGGAGGGGATGTCAAACAGCGCTCCCNCGGGGCGAGGGAGCCCGGCCGAGCCCTCCCGAGCGGCGGAGGATGCGCCGAGCCCCGGGGAGTCGAGCCCAGCTGCAGCGCGGCGCGTCCCGCCCGGCCGCCGCCCCAGCCCGCGCAGGTAACGGCGGCGGAGGGGATCGGGGGCACCGGGATGAGGTTTTGTGGGGGGAGAACATCCATCCCCCCGGAGGCAGGGGGGACGCCCATGGTCCCCGGGGACCCGCGGCTCTGCAGCGCATCACTCGGCAAGTGGGACTTGATCCCCTCGCAGCGGGGCTGAGATGAGGGAAGGCTCCCCCCGCGCAGTGAAGGGCTCCCCCGGCGCGAAGAGCTCCCTGGGGCAGGCAGAGACAGGGTCGCCGTGCTCTGGCCCCCGCCAGTGCCCCGAGGGGCTGGAGGCCCAGCTCGGAGATGCTCAGTGCCAACCTCAAAACCGCCCCGATCGAAGCTCGGCTTTGAGGTTGGATGCATCCAGCAACCTCAGGCAGCTGGCGCGGGAGGTGGGCAAAGCGTGGCGTGGGGTGACAGGTTCCCACCTTGCCACCTGCTCCCCGAAACCGGCCAACTTTGGGCTGATGCTGTGGGGCACCTGGCCCCCAGTGCTGCCGGTGGGGGCAATGGGAGCCAGTCCTTGCTCACACTAGAACTAGAGGAGATGACAAGGGTGCCTAGAACATCACAGCTGTGTCCCTAGGGACTGCTGGTTCCATGACAGATGATACCCCAGGTTTAGCAACAACAGGGGTTCGATTTGATCCCAGACACTTTTTTTCTAGCTCTCTGTTCATCAGAGGATCTGCCCAGCTAGGGAAGCTGCCTGCGTGCTTCTTACATCTTGCTTCCCCGCTAATTTAGGGCAAATTGCCAAGCTGGCCCTCTGCTCCCTTGCCCATGTCTCTGTTGAGAAACTGAGTCTCATCTCATGTTCCTTGACTTGTACAGGAGCAACCCACCACAACAGCGACCCGAGGGCCCCAGGGCTCTCCTTTTATCTGCTGCGCTGCTAAGGGAGGAGAGAGAGGTTTAATTATCCTCAAGTGTCAGTTCAAGATAGATCTGCTGGGACACAGCTCTTGGCAGGTGCAAAATAACAGGACGTTTTCATGCATGGGAGGCTGAGCTGGGAACATTTCAGTGGTTTAATTGGAAGGGTTCATATCAGGGTACAGAAAATGGGACGGTGCAGGCTCCAGCAGTGATCCTGGTGCTGCAGCTGTGGGAAGGGAAGATGGACGCCAAAGGCTAAGAACTTTCTCTGCTGCATTGTTTTGTGGGCTTGGAGCTCTGGGCTGGTAGCACAACCTCAAGTCCATGCTGTCCTCTGAGGCGCTGATGTGTTTTCAGCCTCACTTTGGTTTCTCAGCTTTCCAGTCGGTTCCCATGAGAGTCCTTGCAGGGCCACTGGGAGATGTGCCCTGTTTTATGGGGCATCCGAGAGCTGAGAGTTAGTGAATTACTCCAGAACCAGGGCACTCTGGAGCTGTCTTCTAGACATGTGAGGTGGGATGGCCTCAGGGCTTATGGAACAGCTTTTCCTCCCTCCTCCTGCCAAAATCTCTGAAATGGTATACAGGAGAGCTCAAGCTTTTGAAGAGTTTCAGTTCTCCAAATCCACGGGGAAAAGTCCCTTCTCTCACCAAACAGCTGTGGCATGGCACTTTGACTCCCAGGGGCATGTCTCCACCCTGCCTGGGCTGCAGTGCTGGATGCATGGAACATCTGTCTGCTCATCTCCTGTCCAATCCATGCTGTGGCTGTTGGCCTCTGGAGTCGGATTTGGATCAGAAAGCAGAACCTCCTCCAGCTGTGGCATCCCACAATAGCCGTATTTCTACCACAAAATGAGACCTCTCTGTGTCCAGACCCTGTAATCATCCTGGTCTGGGACAATCCAGCACGAGGAAGAAGGATGTCCTATATTTTATTTTATTGTTCATCAAGATATGCTGAGCTCTTCTCTGTGCTCATTCCCAGGGGACCGTGGGACAGATGTTGTAAAGGAACAGTGCCCCCATCTCTTCTGGCTCCTTGGAGGGGATGTGGTATCCTGATTTTCTGGTGTAGTCATGGTGTTGTGCTATTGTAGTTATGTTCCTTGTTTTAGGGTCCAAGATAATGACTTAGCTGTGCTTCATTTCAGTGCTGGGTGTAACAAGCCAGCCCTCATGCAGCCCTCCTACCAGCACGAAACAGCAGCTGGCGTTAGAGGTCTGGGGTTGGTCCTGTCTCATCTATAGCAATCGTGTTCTAGCCCCCCTTGCTAATTGTTGGTGTCTTTTCCTGACACTGTGAGAGGGCATTCAGTAAACACGGTGAGTTCTGTAGTTGTGCTGAGATGGTGTTTTCAGGAAGACCCAATTATTAAATGTCATTTTGGCATCATCCCCTTCCCACTTGTGCTTGGTGAACACTGCCATTTGCTTGTAGCCGTGCTCCAGTCCTGCCAGAGTCACATCTCTCCTTTGCAAATCTGCATTAGTGAAACTTGTAACTTGTTGCTTGGGTGAAAACCTTGTGCATACTCCTGGTGCTGTGACCTGTGTGGTGCTGGTCCTGGTGCAGGAGTGCTAGGTATCTGGCTAGGGGTGGCTTGAGGGAGGGCAGCTCTGAGAGGAAGCTTTCTGTTCTTTGTCGTAGTTAACTGTGCCTGAGTCTCTGACAAAGGCATTTTGGAGGTGAGATTGAGGAGCAGAGGCTCCTCCTCACTTCCCCTTGGAGGTCAAGCATGTGGGAGATGGGCTGGACCAAGTAAAAGCAGAACCCTCACTCATTTCAACTGCAACAATCTGTTGGTGCCACCTGTGTCAGGAACATATTTAGACTTGATACATATCCCCCCCCTTGACTTTGGGCTTTGGATCAAGGCGTGAGAGCTTTTGATGCTTGCACACACAATAAAGGGGGAAAAAAATTAAAACCACAATCCTCAAAATGTTTGCAAATCCAAGAGCTTATCCTCACCCTGGGCAGGCAAAACTAACCAAAGGTAGGATCAGTAACCACAGAATCAGCCACTTTCATCATCAAACATGAGGGCTGGGACACAGCTAGCACGGAGCAGCATAACCACACAGAGTCCCTGGGAGGATGCTCGGGATCTGGCACCATGGGTTTTTCCTTTAATACCTTTACAGTGAGCAGCTTGGCAATCAGCAGGGATCCCGGCCATATGTGGATGGGGTTGGGCTTCAGATGGGTGTGATGAAGGAATAAAGGCTGCTCGTGGTACCAAGGGCACCTGCTGAACGAACCTCTTGCTGGGGCTCTGCGAGGGGCAGTGGCTGATTCAAGACCAAATGGGCTGAGCTAATGCAAGCCCCCACCTTTGTCAAAGGGGTCTGATAACTTTAACCGGTAACTGAAGTGCTAAGAAGGGAGAACACTAACACTTTTAGCCTAGGGAGGAGATCTAAGCCATCCCTGCAAAGCTGAGAACATCCTATCTGGAGATCAGCACATCAATGCCAATAGTAATAACAGTAAAGGGGCTGGTTGTACAGCATCCCATCACTTTAGCCCCTCTCCTACACCCACTTGCCACCAAAGCCCCTCTCCAGTGAGGCCAGTCCCTGCTGCTGGTGAGCAGGGGCCATCCTCTCTCTGTACTTGGTGTGGTGGGGAGGTGGAGTGGCGAGGTGGGAAGGGATCAGGCTGTCCTGGCACATCGGCATCAGTGGTGCACGATACCCTGAGGCAGCCACTGCTGAAGCTGACTGTGGGGGGTGTGTGTAGCAGCAGTGGGGAGAAGATGGGCTGGCATCTGGCCTTCAGGTCTGTCCTTCTGCCACGCTGAAAGCAAACGCAGAGCCAGAAGCAGGGCAGGTGGCATCTCCCTCACTGGCGCTTATGTTGAGCCAGGCTGGCGTGTGCTCCATGGGCAACAGTGAGCCCAGGTTGCCTCGGAGCAAAGTGCCAGTGGACCAGGACAGCGCATCTCTTGGGAAAGTCAGCAGGGACCCAGAAACCCAGCCCACGGGGAGCACTGCAAGGCTGAAGGTTTTTTTCCCAGCATGTTTGGACCTGGGACATCAGCTGGAGCGACAGCATCGCCCAAGCACCCCAGTGGTGTCAGAGTCTGGGGTCAGGCCAGTCCATCTGGAGTTTCATGGCATTATCTCTTAAATGCCTCTAACTGCAATAGGATGGCCTGACTGATTGGATTGTGCTCTGTAATTAATTAGCTGGGTGCACCGTATGGGAACCAGCGTCAGGGGGAAGAGAGGGGGAAATCTGCCGGCAAGAGCTGTTAAGCTTCACATGTCCATTTCTCATTAAACCAGCCTCGTGCAGCGTTAGTCCCTGGGCACGGGGGGTTAGTTCCAGGGTCCTGGCCCTTTTCCACAAGAGGAAGTGTTGTTTTGCTGCCTGACCCTTACCCCAGTGCCTGTGTCCTGAGAGCCCCAACCAACTTGCCTGGCCTCGGGGACCACTAGGAGGGAAGAGCTTGTTCGGGCTGGGATGTTTTGGGGGTGGTGAGGGGATGCCTCCTCCTGCCAGGGTGACAGACCCTGCAAGGACTGTAGGATGGCTACGGGGGTTAGGGGCTGCTGGGCATGGCTGGCAGAAGTCCCATTGTTCTTCCCTCCTGCACCGGAGCCCATGGGCTTCTCCCCGCTCCCCTCATGCTCCCAAACCTGCTGTGCCTCTGCTCAGCTTCTTTGTCTACTTTTAGCATCCATTTGTGCCTTTAAACAGACAGCATCCCCCTTAAGGGTGGGTTTTTCCTTTGTGTTTACTGTGGGGATTAATCAGGACCTGCAGCGTAAGGGAAACCTGCAACGGCTCCTTGTTTATTGTTTGATTTAGGAAATGCTGCTGGGCTGGGCTCATGTTTCGGGTCCGTGCTGTTTTTTAAGGGGTGCACTTAGGGAGTGTTGTGGGAAGAGGGGGTGTCCCTGTCTGCCCTGGGCAGGGCATCCTTTGGGCCTGGGGTCACTCCCTCCCTCCCTGGGTCCTGTGCAGGTGGAGGAGAGAGGGCTCTTCTCAGGGTGCCTCCCCTGTGAGGTGAGACCTGTTTTCTGCTCCAGTGCCCCCACCAATCCATCTGACACCTATGGGTCTGTCTGCAGCTCCCAGGTTCCTGCAGTGCCCATTTGGACTGTGGTGAGCTGGGATGTTTGCTGCTAACAGGCACCTCTGTGCTCTTGTAAAATTTCAAGCTGGCTTGCGATGGGGAAACTGAACTTTGCCCGTAAGTGCCTGCTCAAAACGGTCCCTTCACCTGTGTTTGGGAGTCTGAGATGGGCTCTCCCCCTCCTCGATGCTGCAAGGAGGTGGGTGTGGAGGAGGGCAGTGTAAAACTCCAGAGGGGGGTTGCTGCTGCCAAGCTGGAAAAGAGTTGTAATGCCCTCTGCTCCAATGGCTGATAAATCTTGGAGGAAAAAAACAAAGAAAAACCAACAAAAAAAGTCATGTGCCTGCTCAGCTTAACCCACAAAGGAAAACCACGTCATTTTAAAAAGAAAAGCTGTTAAAAATAGAATTTTTTAGCAGAGAATGCCACTCAGAGGAGTCAATGAGCTCCGTTTCAAGAGCTAGGAAACAAAACGCTCCAGGGGCTGTGAAAGGAAGTCTTTCCTTTTCCAACTCCCTGAGTGTCAGGTGTGGCTCCTCAAGCTTGTTGTTTTCCATCTGGTTGTGCCAGATCCAGCCAGGCTGTGGTGGTCGCTGGCTGCTCCCAGCTGCTGCTGCTCGCTGGAAGTGGGGAAGGGGAGAAGCTGGGAAGGGGAGAAGCTGTGACTCAGACTTGTGTTACATCTTGCCTTGGGTTTCCCAGTCGCCAACAGGGCTGAAGGGGAGGTGGTGAGCCCCTTCTTTATTTATTTAATTTTTAATTGGCTAAGGAGCCCTCTCATTTGCTTTGGTTCTGACTAATGAGATGCGCCTCGCTTTGACAGCATGTCACGAGCAATAAATTTCTCAGGAGCTTCTGGGCTGCATGGACGCCCTCATGCTCCTGCCTGGCTTACCCTCCTCCACATCACCCTGTGCTGCTGCCCCAGCCTGGCCCTTCAGCATCATCCCGGCGAAGGAGAGGAGGGTTGGGATGAAGAGGTCTGGGTGTGAAACTGACGGTCTCTTTGGGCTGGCCTCAAGGCTGGGGATTTGGGGGCTTTCTATATTGTTTGTCTGGGCTGGAAATTGGAAAGTAGAAATCGCCAAGGACCCAGACAAGCTGTTGTTTAGCAGCCATGATGTCTGTTGTGTTTTCCCAAAGATCTCAGCTGTGCCTCAGGGTGTGAGCACTGTGCCAGGCTCCAGCTAATCTCACCAGGGGCTTGGGCTGGCTGGCAGTGAACCAGCATGCCAGTGAAGATCCTATGGAAGACTTTCATTCCCATAAAAAATGCATTTTTTTATTGGAAGGTTTTGCAGGAGCATGTCTCCTTTGGTGAGGAAAGAAGGGGATGGTCTCCAATAGGAAAATCTAGATGGATCCATGATTTTCAAGGCATTTCCCATGGGGCTTTATCAAAAGAGGCCTGGTTGCTGCAGGGGGGGTGCAGAGATGAAATTCTCCTTCCTTGCCATCCTGCGGCGGTCAGGGTTTGGGGTGCAGTCCTCCTGGGATCTTTGCTCTGGAGCATCCTTGTGTGCATTAGGAGCATGTAGTATAGGTGTTGTATCGTATAGGTGTTGTGTGATGCTGATATAGGTGAGGAGAAGGGTCATGGGTGAGCTGAGGGCTGCCACCCTGGGGCAGAGATGCTCAGCCACATCTGACCAGAGCAGAAGGGGTTGGATACTGCTTTGTTTGAGGGCGTGGACACCTTGGTGCTGTTCGTCACCTCTTGCTGGGTGACACTAACCTTCACTCTCCTGGAGTCGTTAAGGGACTGCTTGAGGTTTCAAATCATTGATGGGAAGCACCAACTATTAGCACTTCTTCTCTTTGTATTCGTGATGGATTCTCTTTAGGTGTTGCTCTTAGTGGCTCTCCACTGTTAGCTTTTGTTTTCTCCTCAATAGCTTGTCTAATAAACGCCATTATCTTGGGCACAAATCTACTTCATGTCTCAATTCCACTTGGCGAGAGTTGGTAATAGCAGCTGAACAACGTCCTTTGAAAAGGGACTCTGTCACCAGCAGCCCTGGATGCCACTTCTCCGCTTCCCACACTTGTCCCCAGAGCAGATAAAGACAAGGGGAAGGCGCGTGGCCAGAAAGCAAAAGGGACATCGTCCTGATAAATTGGATGTCTGAGCGGTGCCGGCAGCAGTCAGTGCAGCAGCGCCAGGGATCAGGGCAGCTCGGGCCCTGCCACCTTGGTCATTAGAGGAGATGTGCTTATGGCCTGGGATCCTTCCTAATTACAGCAGATTAGAGGGAAAGGATAGTGGTGAAAGGTGACAGCTTGCAGGGAAGATCAGGAGTATTTCTTACAGCTTGAAGGAGCTTCTTATCTGTGGCCAAATCAAGCTGTTGCCTCCCAGTCTGAATCTGGTCCTGAAAAGGCTTTAACTGGTACCTGCTGGGTGCTTACTGGGTTTTGGATCAGCCTGCAGGTCCACGAGGGGAAGTATTTAGGCATCTCTGTGTTTCTGCTGAGGGCAGCACGTTCCCAAGGGTGTTTAAACCCATGGAGACCTGACCCTGATGTCACTGCAGTGACTTTTGTTACTGTCCCTACTGCATGAGCAGATGAAGCGTAGGGCGAGCAGTGTTTTAATTAGAACAAACTCTATTTATTTCTGCTGGACCAGGCTGCACTCAGCTGCTGTGTTTTCAGAGCTTCCCGAGGAGGATTTCCCATGCTCAAGAGGAAGGGGACCACCAGTGGGAGCAAGCTGCTCCACCTCCTCTCAGTTGTCCCATTGCTAGGATGTCTGGCTGCTTCCAGTATCTGTCCCCTCCCTGAGTTATAAATACTTTATCCTCTCAGTGCCTACTGCATCAAATATTTTTTTAAAATGGCATTTTCTTTTTCTATTTTTTCCTGACTTGGTTCTTGTATTTCAAAACACGCCCGCCACGCGCGTAGCGCTCAGACATGCTCTCGGCTTCCCCCCAAATGTAATTGCTTTAAAACTGCAGATAGTTGGCGAAAGCAATTTTCTCTCCATTACGGAAGACTCCAGCTCCTCTCATCCTTCATGCAAGTCACTCTCCCCCAGCCCTGCCTTCTCTCTGCTGCTGTGCAATGCTCAGCACTGGGGCTTGTGGTACCTCTGCTTTCCAGAATGACGCTCGCGCTTTCCCAGGCTCGAGTGGTGCATGGTGGGGCCCTCTCTGGGGGGGATAAGTGGCTTCTACCACAGCTTCTGCTGAGCAAGGGCGATGCTCGCTGGCAGCAAAGCCCTTCCCTTGGCTGTGCCGGTCTCCCTGGCGGGATGGGTGCCTGTGCCAGGCACGTGTTCACCGCGGTTTTGCAGCTCCACCACGCGCACGTTTAACATGCTCTTTCTGTCCGCAGGACGTGTTGGGCTTTCAAAGCCATTAATGATGGAAAGTAAATTGGAATCTGAGAGAAATAATCTTTAGGCATTCTCTGTAGGCCTTGTCTTGCCTTGCCTTCCTCAGCCATGTTGAAGGCTGTGGCTGGAGGGGAATATAAATGAGGAGGAGCCCCGGGTCTCTCTGATCTGTTGTGATGCCTTGTGCTCGGTGGATCTCGCTGCAGGGAGCCTGTCTGCTCACTGGTGCTGATAAACCCAAGGGGGGCTGGAAGCCATGAGGGGTTGCTGGACCTTCCTGGAGGGCTTGGGGTCCTGAGTTAAATGAGATTGAGGCACACCAGGTCTTCTGAGGGTCTGTGCCCTGCTTGGGGGTTTTAGTGTCACTCTGCCATGGGGCAGCAGTTATCTTTGGTTCTGCACCAACCTGTCCTGGGGAACCAGGCCCTTGTGTCAGCTGCCCACGCTGCAGATGGAGTTAGGTCACAGGTAGATGAAGCTGAACATGCTCATGCACACTACGGCTGCAGTGTTCCCTGCCCCGTGCCCAGATCCCATAAGGTGCTGATCTCCTGCTTTGAGGGGAAGAAGTGATTCCCCCCAGGACCACCACTCACATCACGTAGGGATCATGCTGGTCATCCCCCCTGAGATGTCCCTACTGAGGCCAGCAGCATCTCCAGAAGCACCCAGAAATGCCTTGTCTGGGCACCCTCACAGCAGGAGAGGATCCAGTGGCTTTGTCAGCATCAAAGCTTTTGGTCCCTGGAGGAGAGCCAAAGTGCCATAAAACCTGCTCATTTCTCCTGCCCTGCTCCTGCAAAGTGAGCATGGAGCTGGCACGGACCAGGAGTCCACAGGGAGCCATAGCTCACACCGGCCTCTGGCGAGAGGCTGTTAAAGCACCACTGCCTATCTTAGCCGGCCCCTGGGCTGCTCTTGGACATGAACCAGCCTTGTAATGAGAGCTTTCTCTATGTCTGTTTGTTTTCTGAGCATCAGTTTAATGTCTGGAAAATCCTGGTGCAGCAGAGCCCAGAGCACTTCAAAGATGCTGCAGGAGAGGAGGGCGCTCTGTAGGGACCCTGCCTGTGCCGGGTGTGGAGAGAAACCTGGCCGGCCACCACAGCCAGCTTCCCATTTCCAAGGGATTTGGCTTGGTGTGCTGAGGGAGACATTGAGCTTTGCTCCCACAGCACAGATCCGTCGCTGTGAGAGCCTGGCATGGTACATACCATGTCCTCCCAGCCTTGGATATTTGAAGATGCCTAGATGAAGACCTGAGGGTTTGGATGGGGAGGATTCATGGGTCTGAAACCTGCTATAGCTGTCACATGAGCATGCTGAGTGGTGCTCATGCATCCCTCTCTTAGGGGATGGTGCTGGTGGCTTCCACTCCTCACTAGGATGGAGTCAAGGCCATCTGGGCTGCTCCAAGGTGCTCCATAGCTCCCCAAAGTGGCACTTCTTGCACTGGTATCCTCCCAGTCACGTAGTTCTGTGTTGTCTTAATGGTGTCAAGCTCTGAATGAGCTTGGGCAATTTGCTTTATAAAGCAATGCACTAAATATGTCAACACTCAGTGCATGTTTTTAATATAATATTTCAGATTGTTTTGAAAGAAGCCAAGATCCTGCTTTCCCTCTTCATTAGGAACGTTTTATGTGAAAGAGATGAACAATAGAGAGAGTTTGCCAGAGAGAAAGCTTTCCCAAGTATTTGTTGCTGCTGAGAAATCAGCTGCTTTTTTACAAAAAAACCCTCAATGCATAACTATCAGGGCAATTAAGCAGCTTGTAAGCTGCCAAGGAAGGTTGTAGAATTGGCTTTCCTGGAGATGTTGGAGGCCAGGCTTGACCGTAGCCATTGAGTGTGCTTTAGGCACAGTAAATCCCAGTTTCCAAAGGGGAAATGGACTAAATGACCCAACAGTAGCCCCTGGCCTCCTGGGATTTCCAGACAGACAGTCTGAGCTGCTCTGGCACGAGCAATTCCAGGCTGATGGAGTGAGTGGGTTTGTGAATCTCATGCTGTTTCAGCCCAGAATTGATGGCTTTGGCTTTTAACTCAGTTCCCGGCAGGACCAGGGGTGGGTTCTGTCCTGGTCTCCAGCTGGGAGACTTGGTCTCCTGCCATGGAAAGGGTAAGACCTTCTGCCTGCCTGGTTGCAAAGCTCTGTTCTGGCTGGAGCTACTCAAAAGGAAAGAAACCCAAAAAATCCCACTGCAGTACTTTCATCAGGGAAACTGGGTTCATGTCTGTTCTCCAAAGAGTTTCTCTTTCATCACAAGTTAGAGGAAACTTAGAGGGAACTGAAAACTTCCCTCTTCAGTGAGGACAGACCTGGAGAGACGATGGGAGGAAGCTGTCAAAGCCCCTGCCAGCCCTAGCTCTCTTTCCATCAGGCCTCCTCATCTGAGGTCCCAAGAGGTGTTCTGAGATGACTTCCTCATGAAAGGGAGGGCAGCCAAGAGCATGGAGCCTTCCCATCATGGAAAAGCCTGTCTGAAAGGCAGGGAGCCCCAGCCTCATTAGCTGGGGCGGTTGGCACTGGGGTAGTAGACCCTGGAGAGGGATTTGAGTGAAGAGGGCAATCCTACAGCCAGAATCAGCCCAGGAGAAATGCTCCAGAGGGGAGACCATGCAGATGCTGGCACAACAGCTGGCTGTGCCGGGATGTGGGCTGCGGTGGGATGCTCTGAGCCAGGGCAGGGCAGGAGGGAACTGACTGGGTGGCTCTAAGGTGAGACCCAGCATTTTGTGTGTGTGCTCACTGCAAGATGCTGCTGGGTCAGGGGAGAGGGTCCCTGGGGATGCTGCTGCTGCCCTGCTGCACCCAGGACAGGCAGGATCTGGTTTTTCTTCACCTCCTGGTAATCCTGTACTCAAATATTCTTGCTGCAGATCTGGTTTTTATCTTTCTTTTTTTTTACCACTCCTAAATGGAGAGTTTAAGCCTGTTCTTTTGTTTTCTGTGAAAGGAGCAGTAAATCCTTTATCCTGCCTGGCTATTTCTGTGTGCGTATTTTCTCATTGTGCTCTAGCTTGTCAGCTGTGTCAAAGCCCGGAAACTTTGGCCTCTGTTGGACTTCAGACTTGGATTTCTCTGTATTTAACAACACAGGCTCCCTTGGACTAACAGTTCTTTTTTCTCCCCTTGGTGTCTTTTTTTTTTTTTTTTTATCCTTTTCTCCAAAAAATACCGGGTTAAAAAAATCCCTGACAAGAGAGAGCGAGCAGAGTGGTTGTTGGGTTCATTCTCAGCACATCCTGCCAGTGCTGGCAAGGAATCACAGCCAGCATGTCTTTCTGTCCCCCCTTGGCTCTGGTGTACCAGGGCTGCCCAGGGAAGGGGAACCCCTCTGGGTGAGGGAGCTTTCCGGAGATTAGCTTGGGATTGGCGGGTGCCTAATGCTCAGGCAGTGGATGTGATGAGCACAAAGGCAGGATTTCGGCGGGATTAGCCGAGGGAGAGGCGGATGAATGGCTGCCTCTGCGCCGGGGCCGTGTGCCAGCTCCGGCTGCCGGGCCCACTCCTGGGAGCAAGTGTGGGGTGTCTCCCTGGGGGGATCTGATGGAGTGACAGCCAGTCAGCCCAAGGCTGGAGAGAGGAAGAATGGGCTGTGGCACTGGTGGCTGCAGGAGGGACCAAGGATGGTGGCAAGTGAGCTGCAGCCCGCTCCGTGGCCCGACAGTGGTGGCAGCAGCCTCAGGAAGCTGCCAAGGGAGGCTGGAGAATTGGATTTCCTGGAGATGTTGGAGGCCAGGCTTGACCACTGGGCGTGCTTTAGGCACAGTAAATCCCAGTTCCCAAAGGGGGAATGGACTAAATGACCCACCAGCAGCTCCTGGCCTCCTGGAAGTTTCAGAAATATGGTCTGAGCTGTGCTGGCATGAGCAATTCCAGGCTAGAAGAGTGAGGGGGGTTGTGAATCTTGTATGGTTTCAGCCCAGAATTGATGGCTTCGGCTTTTAACTCACTTCCCCGCAGGACCAGGTCTCCAGCTGGGAACCCAGCAGTGACCCACATTCCCTGGGGTCAGCTCCACCAGCTGTGCTGGTGCTCCATGAACGCCATGGCAGCTCACCACACCAGGCAGCACGGGTGTTTGTGCGAGAACAAAAGAATAAACAATGGAAACTGTGATTAATTAGTGCAGCTAATTAGCAGTGTGCTTGGCCTGGGCTGGAACTTGGTGAGGTGCCAAAATCAGAGAAGCCACAGGAGAAACTCTGGTTGGAACCGCTTTGGGGAGGGAGCAGGGAAGGGGAGAGGATGCTTTCCCAGCACCTCTTTGCAACTTGTCACGCGGAGAGGTCGGACTGGGGCCATCATTGCCCTTACACCCTGCAGGTGCTGCTGTTGCCATCCCCAGCAGCAGCTTCCCATTCCCTGGTGGTGCCTGCGCTGAGAGATCGCTTCCCTAGCCACAATCAGCATCAGGAGCTGGGTGTTACACCAGTGCTGCAGGTGTTAATTAATGAGCCCTCCTTAGGGTCGGTGGGGTTGCCTTCTCCACGGAATAGGATCCTGCTTGCCTTCCCTTGCACCGTACAGCCGCCTTTTTCTTTGCTCTCCATTTGCAAATTAGCGCAAGGACCACGATCAGCAAACAAATTTGCAGCGAGCTCATGGCAGGCTTGGAGATTTGGAAGAATCCTTGGCAAATATTTGCCAGCCTCCACCGCAAACCTCGTGAATACTTTTCATGACAGAGAGATGCCGAGCTTAGCTGGCAACTTGGGGTAGGACGGCAGACGTCAGGTAGGGGATGGCTGCTAAAAAATACCTGAGCTAAGAGGTGTTTTTTAACTTGCTTCCACCCCTCCTGTCCCCTGCCCTCACGCTGTGCAGCGTGGAGACAGGCAGAGATGGGATACACCTGGCCGCCACGCTGGCTGGTGCACGTGGCTGTCAGGGCCAGCCCGCCGCCACCGGGCACCGGGACACCGGGACACCGGGGCACCGCGCCCGCAGGTCAGCGCGGCTCCTGCGGGCTGCGGGACGAGGGGGAACGGGCGAGCACCCCCACACCCGCTTTTCCCCTCCGCGGGGCGCGGGGTGGGCGTGAGAAGGGCCCCCAGGCGTCCCTGCGGGGAGGGCGCGGGGCCGCGGTGGCCTGTGTCGTCGCCGGTGGATGGGTGGGCAGGAGGCGGCGGAGTGGGTTTGGCCCCCGCGGCCCGAAGTTTGGGCCTGGCTGCCCATGGGCCTCCCGGCGCTGCGGGGGACGGCGGGGCCTGCGGGCTCGGGGGCTCCCGGCGGTGGTGCTGGGGCAGGAGGGCTCTGCTCCGTTGTGCCCGACCCTCGCCCCGGCGTTCACCGCCATCGTGGCGGGGCGGGGGTTATTTTATTGTATTTTCAGTGACACCGTCATTTGGGAGATGTGTAAAGTGCTTTTAATAATTTTTAAGGGTCTGTTTTAATTAGGGGGCTTGGACTAGATGATCTCCAGAGATCCCTTTCAACCCTACCAATTCTGTGGCTGCAGCCGTAGCAGGATGACATCACTGCCATTAAAAAGGTGGCTGTGCCTAAATGCTATTTGCTCAGCGAGGTCTGAAGCAGTGCCCTTTGGAGTAATTGGGAGACGTGGCCCCTTTTGAGGACAGGACAGTCTATTTTTCAAGGTGCCATCACTTTATTATTAATTTGTTAAACACTGACTGCTCCAAACTGAGACGCAAAAAGAGGATGTGAGTTCTGCCTTGGGGACCTCACCACTAAATAAATGTATTAAATCAAACTCTTGCTGGAGAGGAGAGTGCTGCATGTGAAGGTGAAGCTGGTTAGAGGATGGGTGGATGTGGATGTACCACCTCCATCAGCAAAGGGTATTGCTTCCCTTTCAGTTTTGAATTCAGGAGGAGTGATCACAGATCAGCAGGTCAAGGACCTGCTTTCTCTTAGCATTTCCGAGGTGCCAGTGGAACCCCTTGACTTGTGAGCAATGGACGACAGAGCTCTCTTGGCCTTGTGAGACCCCCAGCTGGGCCTGTTAAGCTGAGGGGTCCTTCTCTTGCGTGTTCATGGTTGTGTGCATCAGTGTGGGCCAGGGGCTGCTTGCCCAGGTGAGCTTGTGCCTTCTCTTCCTCCCCACTAGTGATGCTGGAAGCATGTAACACCCTCTGGGAACTGCTCCCAAGAATCACCCTGTGCCTGGCAGGAGTCCCTCAGGGGGTGCTGGACCTCTTCAGGTATCCATGTCTGCTTAGTGTCCAGATCTAAGCAGATCCCACTGGTTTCCTCTCCTTGATGATGGGGAGGAAGGGAAATGAGAGCAATACAGAAAAATATCAGTATCTTAAGTTCTTCACCGTCCTAACTTTCAAGTCAACCTTTCTGTCGGGTTGGGTTTGCTTGGTGTGTGCTTGAGGCCACGTGTTTCCAGACTGACATCTTCTGTGCCTTCCCACCCACAGCCCCCTGTGCCCAGGAGCCATGAGCTGCCCGCAGAGCCGCCGGAGCAACCCCCCGGCCGCAGCCCCCCGGCACTCTTAGGCTTCCCTGCTCCCCTGGAAGGTGCTCATCGCTGGCGAGGAGAACCGGCTGCGCCCGCACCCAGCCTCCCGCACCCCTCCCAAGGTAAGGATGTCTGTGAAAAGCAAAGGCAACCCAATTTCACTTGGCAAATTCATGTGAAATCAGGTTGTTTCTTCTGTCGTTTCATCTCCTCCCTGCTCGTCTCCCCCTCTCCTTGCTGGGAGGAAAGCTGCTGGCTTGGGGGTGAGAACTTCTCTTGCAATTAAAAGGTGATTTTGAAGGCGGGGTAGCTGATGGTGAAACCTGTTGCTTGCAGGCTGTATTCCATTGGAATTTGCTCATAGTTTTAGAAACTACTCTGCTGCTACAAGGAACCAGGCTTGGGTGGGACTGGTGCCTTGTGACTGCCTCTGCTTCCCTGATGTACTTCTGAGGATAATTGTCTGTAATTTGCCTCTTAACGATGCTCTGGAGGCTTCCCAAGCACGAGCTGCCTTTCCTCCCAGCTGTAAAAGGCCTTTGGGGTATTGGAGGCTTCCTGTGATGGGAGAGTAAGGGGTGGCTGGGGGAGGGCATTTGGGAGGGGGCCAAGTCCCTGTCCCAGGGAAACACCCTCGTCTGCTCCTTGCACTTGGCAGTAGGGTTTTTTTAAGGTTAAAAAAGTAGAGCTCAGCTTGTGGGGAGTGAGCAGGGGCTGAGGTGATGTGGCCCAGCTGCCCTCCTGATTGGTGCAAAATCAGTATTCATGGCTAAGGAGTGGAAATCAGGATTAGAAACCAAAAACCTGATTTCTGGGGTGGTTTTGGAGTTTGAGATTTATGGGGCCTCTTGTTTTCAAGCTTCTCCATGTGAACAGAGATGTCAGCTGTGTGCACTAGCATATGAGAAGAGCAGCTTCTCCCTGTGTGATACTCAGGGCAGGGGAGCCGGGGCCTGGAGGAAGATGAGGAGGCCACTAGCTTATCACAGGATGGACATGGGCATGAGACTCCTGTTTTGAGAGGTCTGTGAGAAGGTCACAGTGGACCCAGAGACCTAAAAATACGAGTCAGAGCTGTGATCTGGCTTGTCGTGGTTCTCTTTGGGAGCTGCCTACCTGGAGCTAGGATCAGCTGGGATGCTCCAGCTGGGAAGCAGGGGCCAGTTAGCACTGAGAAGACTGACATCCTCAGGCTGTAAATATCCAGCCAGCTCTAATCCTCCCAGTAGCTCCATCACTGCTGTTTTCCTAAGAGTTATTTGACTCTTTGTGTTGCGCTTCTCAGACAAATGGCTTTTAAATAAAACCTCTGCTAACTCGTTAGGCCTCCTGTCCAGGTCACTTCCTGCATGGGTGATTTATAGGGCTGCTTTTAACATTTTATTAACTTTAAATCGCCAGGGCCAGTCAATCAGAGCCTATCCCATTAGCTCTGGTGAGTGGCTGCCCAGGGCATCAGGCTCTCCCGCTGCCTCCGTCGCTTCTGGAGAGGCCACGATGCTCTGAGACCAACCATGGTGAGAGATGGGAAAGAACAGGAGGAGAATTTAGATAAGGAGGACTAGATCTGGGATGGATAAGTGAATGCATAAGGGTTAAGGAGATAATGGGGCTTGTGATCATATCTGGGAAGGTGGCTTATCTCCTGCTGTTGGTACGTAATTTCTCGTCTGCATCTCCCACAGCGCGTGCTGAACCGTGTGGTGATGGGAGAGGAGCATCAGGGCTTGGTAAGGAGGTGGCTGCTCCAGACTGATCCCAGCAAGGCATCACAGCTGGAGCATCCCTGGGTAGGATGTGCCTGTATTAAACCCCTCCTGTGACAGTGCCAGACAGAGCCTTCGTCCTTGCCTAGTACGTCTGCAAGTCTCTTTAGCTCCTTGCTAAAGAGGATCCAGTGGGCTGCCTTGAGCCCAGTTCCCTGCCATCTCAAACTCTCCTCTGCATCTTCTTCCCCCTTGGAGCAGAGCAGGGCCAAGCCCTGCAGCCCTGGCACTATGGTGAGTGGGGCTGAGCAAGCAGAGACCACTCCAGCTGGGAAATCCAAAGGAGATGGAGATTGTAAGTGATGTGAGGCTGCAGCAGCAGCTTTGATTATCTCTGGTTTAGTTGCTCTTCTCCCCACCGTGCCCTGTCTTTGTTCCACCCGTGCTCAGAGATGTTATTCAGTGGAGTTTTCCAGCTCTTGGTAACAGGGAGAAAAAAAACCTGAACTCCTTCACAACCAGAGCTAATGAGCTCTCTCTGGAAATAAAAGCATCCTAAGGACAGCCTTGTGATACAGAACATCCCGTTCTCTGTGACTGCTCCGGCCACTGCCTCCGAGCGATGGCCCAGCACGGGGCTGTTGGGAGCTGAGCAGAGCTGTCACCTCCCATCCTTCCCCCCAGCCATCGCTCATGTGAGGCATGGAGAAAGCTGAGCCATGGTTTGCTCCTCTGGCAGAGCTCTGCTGTGTGGACAGGAATTTGGGAACATTTATCCAACACTGTGATGCAGAGCTCATCACCTTGTACATACTTGCAGGACAGGGCAGGGAGGGGTCACATGTCCCCACAGGACAGGACCAGCCCTTACTGGCTTGGAAGGGAATTTGGGGAACACCCTGGCTCCCATCCCTGGCTGGAGTGGAGAGGTGTAATAAGGTGGGCTCACTTCAGCCCCATGTGTCTGAGGGAAGGCAGGCCCGTGTTCCCCGAGGGCTGTCGGGGTTGTCAGGCCAGGAGAGAATTTGTCTTGCAGCAAAGCTGGCATCTGAAAGCCATCACTTCTGATGTGCCCATGATTTGCTGAAACCTGCATCTCCTTTGTCATTTTTCTGTCTCTGTCTCAAATCCCAGAGCAAAGACAGAGAACTTGCTCACAGAGACAAGCAGGTTTTTTTTCCCTCCACCTTTAAATATTTATTCTGAGCTCTCAAGATACACACGCTGTGATCTCGGGGGCCTGCCTGTGTGCTGGCAGCGTCTCCTGCCTGGCAGAGCGGGGCTGGCTGCCCTTCCCTCTGGGGAGCACAGGCAGAGCCTACTCCCCCTCCTGCTGCCCTGTACTGGGTCCTAGAGGAGTGATGTGGGGTGTTCACCTCTTCCTACACATGTGCTCCCGTGGGAACAAATCTAAGACCCACAAAATGCTGTCCAAAGAAGGTGTGGGGGTTGTGAGCTGCCTTTTTGGGGCTGAGACAGAGGTAAAAGTGGCCTGGTGCATCTGGCATGCTCTGTTGCTGAGGTGGCACACCCCAAATGGCACCCACCTCTCTGTCCCCTGCCTGACTTCCGTGTCCCTATCAGCACACAGAGCTGCCGCTGGAGGCTTTCCTCTTCTTCCCTGCAGCTTGTCCAGGGCTCTCAAGGTCGTGCAAGTAACTGGAGCAGCACTGCCAGCCTTGGCTTTGCAGCCTAAGCTGCGATGCTGTGCTTGGCTGTGGCTTTGGGCCTCCCTCCCTCCTCTTCTCCACTCTTGCTCTACTTCTGCAGGCCTTCCTGGTGCTGCTGCTTGGGTACACAGATTGCAGGAAGAGCAGCCCCATGCCACTGGGATGCATGTGCCTGGCATGCCAATGAGGAGTGAGGTTGGCGCTGGCGGCTCAGCCTGGGATGTGCCAGAGCAGAGCCACACTGCAGGCACTGTCCCATGGTTCCCTTCAGAACAGGAGATGCAATCCCATCTGGCTGCAACTGCCACCTTCCAAGCATTTTTCATGGATGCTGGCTCTCCTGCAGAGCTGTCTCACCTCTGCCCCTGCCATGGGGTTGTCCGGACACAAGGGAGAGGGGATTTTGCATCTTCTCCTAGTAGCTGAAGTATGGTGATGTTACACTCCTAGGAAGAAAGCCAGGAGCTGATTTCTCAGCAGCTCTGCAAGGGATGAGAGGATGTCTGCCTTTCCAGGTGAGCACACAAATCGCTACCTCTGCCTCCAGCTGCCGCAGCCCAGGCATCCTGCTCAGCAGCTGGCACTCATCAACACGGAGGCTTGTCCCCAGCTGCCCCTGGCAGTGCCAGCCACGGGCTCCCCAGGACCTGTATGGGTGTGGGCACCGATGCAGAAAGAAGATCCTTTGCGGAGGCCTAGGAGTGGATGGCAGGTGCAGCTCTACCAGGAGATGCCTTGAAACCAGCATGTAGCCAAAGGCAAGAGGAGGTGAAGGAGACAGTAGTGATGTAGTGGGATTTTTTTTGTTTTTTGAGGAGAAATAAATTAAAGCCAGCTCACTGGTACAGTGCTAACACTGGAAAACTGAGCTCCAGTAAGCTGCAAAGTGATGAGGGTTGGGACAATGGTGGTGGTTTCCTGGGCTGCTTTTCCCACCCTTGCCTGCCCTCTGCCTGCACCCACCATGGGCTGGCAGCAGCACCAGCCCTCTTAACTCTTGCTGAATGTCTGAACAGAATGGCCTCATTAGCAGGGAAAGTTTCCCCAAGATAAGTTACTGCTGCTGTAAGAAGTGCAATTATCTCTCTTTTCTGCTCTCGCAACCGTGGGCATTGAAGTTTCCTGCTCTTACACCATGTCATGGCCGAGCTCTTGTGCACAGGAGGGTGCCGCCAAGAGAAGGAAATTATAACAAGGACATTTTTTGGAAAGAAAAAGAGATTTTTTTCATTCTGGATTTGTTACCGCTTGGTTGTCTCACTGGGTCAGAGCTGCTGTAGCCGTGCAGAGCGATGCCAACCCCTGCCTGCCCTTCCTGGCACCTGCCTGTACGTGGCTTGGTTGGGATGGTGGCAGAGAGTGTTTTTTATGGAAGGCAGAGGACCTGTGCTGTGTGTGTGTCAGCCCCACTGTGCCTGTGCCCCTGCCTCCTCCTGGTGTCACCCCTTGCCCAGGGCTGCAACACCCCAGGGCTCCTCAGCTCCGGCGGGATTATTCATTGAGCAACACCTCTGCAGGGACAGCCAGTGCCAGAAGTGTATCTCAGGAGTGAAAATCTGCAGTCTGAGACTTGTAGGAAATATTCCTTCAAGATTCAAGCTTTTTCAGTCATTGGCCATTTGACCTAACAAAACTGTGTGTCACTCTGTGAGCCATGGGGAAGGCTCCCAGAGCACATGCAGAGGATTTGTAGCAACTTAGTAGTGAATGGTTGAGATAAGTCATATTTCATAAAATTGGCCAGGAAAAAGATTGGTGATTAATTCTTTTTAACAAACAGTGGTGAGCAGTGTGGCTTGGTTTGAGCCAGACTGACTTTTACAGTGATTCATGGATTTTTCCACAGGAAAAACCACCTTTATGGTGATTGCTGGTGTGTGGGGTGCCTGCTTGCCTTCATGAGTAATTCCCCCCAGCTCCAAAAGCACCAGGGTGTGGAAAAACGATGAACTTCTCTGCAGGAGCTGAGAGGCAGGAAGGGTGTGCGTGGCTCCACCGCTGCAGCCAATCACTGCGTCCCTTCAAAGAGCATTGGAGGACGTGGGAGAGTGGGAATTTCACTGCCAGAAGTGCTGAAGGAGGCGAATCTTACTGAAAAATGAGTGGAGCTGAGATGTCCGTGTGTGCTGTTCTGGGCTGGCCACGTGAGGTCAGTTGGGACTGGCTAATGGTCCTCTTTGCACTGTGCTGCCCCTCCTCTGGCAAACCAAACACCTGAGCAGAAGAGTGTCCCAGCATCCCATCCCGAGTTAAATTGCTTTTCCTTTCTTTCCAGCCCCTCATGCTGGAAGCCGGCCACCCTCCGCGGTCCGTCGTGCGGCTGGGATTCGCGGCTCCGGGGCGGGAGCGTGCGCAGGAGGCGGCAGCGTGCGGCCGGGGGTGTGGCGTGTGTCTGTGTGATGCTGCTTTTTAAAGCCTGCCGAGGTGGGATGGGGAAATGCCGGGCGAGGCACAGTCAGAGGTGCGAGCAGTGCCTGCGCCTCGCAGGCGGCGCCGGGGGCGGCGGCAGCCCTTGCTGCGGCGTCGGGTTTGTTTTCTAGTTTGGAGATGAGGGCAAAAATAAAACCTGTAGTTCTGCTGAGACTAAACTTGAAGCATAATTTGGTTCCTTGGTGAGGTTTTTTTGACTCTTCTTGGTGAAAAATATAGGTATTTGGCTGAAACTTTGAGTTTCACAGCAAGGGAAAGGAAAGGTGGCACAATGGTGGGAGAGGCTTGTGTAGAGATGTAGCTGCGAAGGAGGAAGAAGGAGCCTGGGGGCTGGCCCAGCCTCCGGCAGCAGCAGACAGGCTGACACATCCCTCGGTGCAGTAACACCCCATGGCAGCGTGACTCTGCCCACCAAATGCCCAGCCTGGTCCCCCGTGCCTGCAGTCACTCCCCAGCACCACAGGGGCTGCATTCTCCGGCCAGCATCCCACTCCCTCCTCATCCTCGTTCCGCCCTCCCTCCACCGCAGTGCCCATCCCGCATTCATTACGATGCCCATGTACTTCTCTAAGCCCAATATACTTTGAATTACTGCTCATCTATTCCTCTTGACATCCCCATGCTCATAACTAGGGAGCCTGCATTACCCGTTTGCACATCTGTCAAGCTGCGTGTTCCTTGGCCATTTCCAGAGATACATAAAATTGCCCGTGGTTATGACATTATTGACAACCCGCCCCGTCTCCTTCCCCCTCCCCGAGCCCAAATGGCTGCCTCGCTTTATGAGGATTGATATTTGGGCAGTAAATATTTTAGAGCCTCATCTGATGAGTGTGTCTGTGCGGGTGAATACATTTGTGGCTGAGGACAGATGTTGGAGCTATCTTCATTGGAAATGCAGGGCCTTGTCTTTCTCCCTCCTGCCTTTGCAGCATCTCTGTCATCTCTCTGCAGCCTCCCAGTGCTGCCTGTTCCGAGTGGGAAGAAGGGGAGATGTGGGGAAGAGCCAAGCAGAGATTGACAGGAAGGACTGGGGCTGGCAGAGCTGTGCGAAGAGTGGGTGTCAATGGCCCATTGCTGCTGGGTTCCCCATGTACCTCAGCAGTAGGATTGAATTTCTATGGCAAGGTGTTTTCCTTCCTTGAACCCAGGGAATCCACCAATTCCTGCTGTGCTGGACAAGTAGCTTCAGCCCTTTTGAAAAGAAGATGACAAGGATCAGATTGTCTGTGGTTTCCAAAGGTTGTATTTTGACTCCTGTTCTGAAAAGCTGCTTCATCTCCCAAAGTTTCAAAATGTCCCTCGGTAAATGCTACTAAAGAGGAAACAGCGTAGGAACAGCACAGCCTGGGTGATCTGAACCATTTTTTTATCTTGCTGAGGAAAGCAAAGGAGCCCATTTTCAGTTCCTTCAAAACGATTTGCTCTCTTTCCTTTCAATCAACAAAATAAAGAGTGTTGCCCGATTCCTAGAGAAGAGAACGAGCACACTCAGCTCCTGCAGAGTGAGCTGGGGCTGGGCTGGGCTGAGGTTTTGGGAGTCACAGCTCTCCTTGGGCTGGATCTTAGCTGTGGGCACCAGGATCCAGGGAGCTTTTAAAAATATGTCTGCACTCCAACTCTGTGAGTTTTGCTTGAGCTACCAAGCAGAGTTGTCCTTGCACCGAGATCCAAGCCTGGGATGGGACTCTGGTCTCTTCCCTGCAGGGAGGACAGTGGCACAGGGATCTGGCAGAAGTCCTCTCCGCACACAGAATGGTTGGAGCACGTGCAAGGCAAGTCAGCCCTGCTCCGTGATTTCTTCTTGCCATTTTGCTGCTTTTTTTCCTCTCCAAGCCTGGAGTAAGTGCATCCAAATGTGTAAAAAATCAGCTGCCTGGGGACGGCTTTGCAACCGTTCAGTCCTTGCAATCTCTCGGAGTCTTTGTCAGGAGAAGGGGAGCTTCCTGGCTCTGCAGTGAGTGCTGTGCTGGGCTGGTGCCTGTCGCCTGGGGCGAGGGGATGTGGAGGCTGCTGGGCTGGCAGTCACCCCCTCCAGCGTGTCACCCAACGCCAGCTGTTCCCAGGGCGTGGGTGTCCCTTTCCCAATGGGAGGATGCGTTTCGGGGCAGGGAGTAGGATGGAGTGTTTCTGGTTGCTGCAACTTGAGGTTTGAAGCTGTTGCGTAGGCAATGGGGGTCCCCAAGGGCGCACATGGATTTCCAGGGGTGGCCCGTGGGCCAGAGAGTGTCACCTGCCTTCTTGGTGGCCGCTGTGCTGTTGAGTGCCGGCGGTTGAGTGGACCATGGAGTCCACTGTACCTCTTATATCCAGTTTGCTCAGTCAAGGAGAGATCTGTGTCATCAAGGAGCTGTGCAGGACAGCTTTGTGAAGGTGCTGGGAGAGTAGGAGGTGCCCAGCTCCATTTGCAAGGGCTTGGTGTCTCCATCTCCACAAAGCGTGGCTGCAGGAGCCACGTGCCGAGAGGAGGGGTTCAGTGGCCTCACTGAGCTCGCCGATGAAGGATGCTGCCCTGGCCCTGGCCAGTCTGCTCTTTTACAGCACTATAGTATCTATTTATTTATGATTTCCGTGGGTGGTGTTTTGGATGATCTATTGAGCCAGAGTGAGATATTTTGAGGCACAGTGAGATATTTTAAAAACATCTCATCACTCTGGAAATATCCATGGTGCGATAGCTGTGTATTAGTCATTCGGAAAGGGAGTGATTTCAATGAAAGAAAAAACATTTCATCTTGTCAGAGCATTTTCACTCACTGTCTGCCAGGCAGCTCCTGTCAGTCTTCAACCTCTGTGGCTGGTTTTACTCTTCTCAGGCTCTGCCTTTTTATTTTCTAACAAGAAATAAAATAAACCCTCTAATGGATATTGGTAGCTATGAACTCATCAATTGTCAGTAAGAAAGAGCCTGTGAAAAGATGCAATAAACCCTCTTTGTACTGGATTATTTCCCATGGGATTATTTCTCTCAGGGACTATCTGCATTTGGAAGGAGAAACTCCTTCTCAAGGTATTGGACCTTGAAAAAAAACCCCTGCCCTCCAAGGTGATTTATCCTCCTGAAAAGTGAGAGTAACTCCAAAAGCCTTGAACGCCAGCTGGAGATGTGGAATTAGGCTCACAGAGAGCAGGAGGAAAGATGGTTTTCTCCTAGGAGCAAAAAAAAACCTGTTAGAAAACGCAAATGATGAGGCCTTGTCCTGCAAGGGAGAACAGCACAAAGCCGTTCAGCAAATGAAAAGCCAAATGAGCTGTGAAAACCTACCACCATGGTAGGAGAGATTTTCTCTCGGAGGAAATCTGCCACAAATCACCTAATATTCAGCTTTGCACTGCCATTTGGGAAAATATTCATCATATTCCACTGGTCTCTGCTCCACTTTATGTATATCTGTAGCTGGGGTTTCTCTTGGGCAGCCCGCACGCCCCAGGGAGGAGGTGATTCGGCCGGGATGCTCCCATACTTTGATCATTCTCCATAATCAGGCAAAGAGTAGTTGCACTGTAGTTACACCGTGAGTACTGTTCACTGCTGCTTTGAGGGGCGCAATTGCCATTGCCTCATGCAACCAGTAGATAACTGCTTCGATGCCTCAAAATGATCCCTTTGTGCATAAATCGTAGTGTTGATATTCCAGGTTTTCCCAGGGTACACGGTAATAGAATCATAGAATCAGTTTGGGTTGGAAGGGACCTCAAAGCTCATCTAGTCCCACCTCCTGCCGAGGGCAGGGACACCTTCCACTGGACCAGGTCACTCCAAGCCCCGTCCAGCCTGGCCTTGGGCACTGCCAGGGATGGGGCAGCCACAGCTTCTCTGGGCACCCTCTGCCAGGGCCTCACTACCCTCAAGCACATCTAAGGGCATCTCCCTGGTGGGAATGGGTTTGCACCTAAATGGTTTGGGGGATATATCTCTGCTGCTGTGGCTGCCCCTTGGCCATCTCCTTTGACAGTGGGAGTCTTGGATGGGTTTTCTTTGCACCAGTGCTGAGCTCTGGCTGCATCCCTGTGCATGCCCACCCCACTTCCAGCCACTCCGGCCGGAGAAACTCCAGCCAGGGCTTTGAAATAGAAACTTGTAACTAAAGAGCAGGAGAGGGCAGGAGAGAAGCTGACCTGGATCCCCTTGATGCCTTGGAGCCTTTTTCCCGGCTCTCCCAGGACGAAAGGGGCATCACTCCCCATGAAAGCAGGAACTGGGGGGATCAGGGTGCTGACTGCCCTGGAACAAGTGCCCATAAACCCCACCTTGCTAAAATCTGGGCTTGGCAGCAGTGACCTGTAACCTTTACAACTGTTGCCATTTTTTTCCTGGCTAGATGAAATTAAAGCCAGCCAGTGCCATTTCTTTCCTTTAACCTTTTCCCTTTCATGTCCACACTTGACCCAAAACAATATTCTTTTGATTTGCACTTGGTGCTCCCTTGCTGGACACTAATTCAATTAATTCAGTTAATTAATTACACAAGCTGACCTCTTGCATTTCTTGGCCAGGGGCAGGACTTACCACCCACGTGGTGAATCCTCTGCTCTCCTGCCCTTGTGGCGTGGCATCTTCTGCATCCCTTTGCTGGTGGTGAGCACGTCCTCGTCCCGCGCCCCTGAGTCAGCACTCTGCTGCTGGCGTGCTATTTCAGCTTGGGGGAAAAAAAAAGAAGAAAGTTTCGGTATTTAAAGTATTTAAGCAGATGGAAAGCCACAAACTACAGTCGGTGGAGGGAGCGTGTTTCATGACTAACAAAATATGCCAGGTAGGCCGTTCCACTTGAGATATTTTCAGGAATATAATCACTTTCACACATCCTCATAAATTTGCCAAAGTGTTAGTTTTCCCCCATATGGATGGGGAGGATGCAGCATGTCATGACTGTTGCACGGCATCTCGAATGCTGTGTCTTCATGGTGTATTTTTTTTCCTTTATTCCCCCCACCCTGGCTGTAATTGCAGTTAAAGTTTGATTCACCCTTCCTCACAGTTAGTGTAGGCAGAAGGCCATCCTTGAACATTTTGGTGAGAGAGCTCCTTGGACAAGGCGGGGCAGAGGAAGCAGCAGTTGAATCTCTAATAATACCCCCAAAAAAGGACTGGGATTGGACTGGAGCAGTGCCAGGGATGCTGACCCCAGTGGGGTACCAGCAGGTGATAAAGGGATGCTCTAGGGGAGCCCCAAAGGCTGCATCCTTCCCATTGAGCTCCTTTGAATAGATGCTCCAGCATCGCACTGGGGTAAACAAATGCAAAATATTTTGAAGTCATTCAGTCTCAGCATTGGATTCTTTCTTTTCTTTCTGGTATCATGGCAAAATTAAATAAAAGGACCCGTTTTCTGCATGTTATTGATCTTTCACTCAAAATCTGGGCCCTTTTCCAGGAAAAATGAGCCCTTTTGTGAACAAAGAGACAGGCACCTTCCCAACAAAAGTCAGCTTTCAAATCCAATGTTCTGTGTGTTTGAAATTTCATGTTTCTGGTAGGAAAATATCAATTTCACTCAAATTTGCAGAGCGGTGATGTGATGGGGGGGAGATGGCCCTGAATGGATTGATGAGCACTTGAAGGCCAGATTGCCAGAGGGATTTAAGAGCAAAAGAAAAAGCAACCTTGTCAGTGATTCTGAGCAGCTTGTGTTTGAATCCAGAGCCAGGCTGTTGGGCTGGAGCTGGCCCTGCTGTCCTTTTCCCTTGGGGATCTGGAGCCTTCATCGTACATCGTGCATGTGGCAGGAGGGCTCAGCCCATCTCTCCTGACCAAATCCCAACCTCAGTGGTTTATATACCCTTTTTTTTAGCATGGTGGTGGCTGGATCCAGGCTCTGAATTGGTGTGTGTTGGCCTTGCTCTGTTACCTTGGTTGGGTGCCCCACTGAGAGCTGCCTGCTGGTGTCTCAGATAAGCTGGGCTTTGCCAGCAATGTTTTACAGGTTAATTTGTCAAATCTCTGTAGCTCGATTATTTGTTGGTGGAGCCCTTGGGAATTGCTGGGGAGGAGATGTGTTACGCTCCCTTGGACCGTGCTACCACACGAATACTCAGCTGTCAGGCAGGGCTGCCGAGCTGGGTGTCCTAAGCATGTGTTCCTAGTGCAGCCCATGACATTACTCCCGTGGTAATGAGGGCGGCTGTGTTCCCCTGCTGCTGCATCCTTCAAGAGCGGGTAAATTGGGTTTTTTTGGTGGGTTCTCCCTGTGCCAGCAGTGGTGCTCCATCCTCGCTGTGATGCGGAGGGGATGGAGGTAGCTCTGGCTCGAGGGCATTGTTCCCATGGCTATCCATCATAGAATCATGGAATGGTTTGTGTTGGAAGGGACCTTAAAGATCATCTCATTTCACCCCCCTAGCATGGGCAGGGACACCTTCCACTAGACCTGGCACCCTGCTCCTTGTCCACTGCTACATGGAAAGTTTGCCTGGTGCCTGAGCAGAGAAGTTTCCCCCCTGCCCCAGTGGGGTTGCTCCCGGGGCTTTGCTCCCGGGCTGCGTGTGTAAGCTTGCTTATCTTTGGAAAGGCACGGCGGCGCTGACAAGCGGTGCAGGAGATGGGGGCAGTAGGTGGATCGTTTTTAGCAGCGCGCACGCACGGAGCAGACAGCTTGGGCATGTTCCAAAACACTTCCCACGCCCCCAGGCTGAATTTTAAGAAGCTGGGGCATCTGCACGTTCAAAACGCTACAGGGTGGAAAGGAAAAAAGGAAAAAAATCCCCAAGGCAGGCAGAGCAGCCAGCGCGTGGAAGGGGCAGGCAGCACCCAAAGGCTGATGTCTTGCTGCGGAAGGGAGTTTGTTGCAAAGGCTGAGCAGCTCCAAGCCGCTCTCCGGAGGGGCAGAGCACAGGTGAGCGTGGAGCAGCGGGCGCTGGCTTGCAAGCTGGTCTCGCTCTTGGTTGAGTGGGGGGAATGGGAAGAGGAGCTTGAGTTACCCAGGAACGGCGCCCGGGTGAGTGCCTGTTCCTCCTGTCCATCTGGGGTGGTGCAGCCTTTCAGGAGCTCCACACATTTGGGGGCCCCAGAGCCTTGCTGTAAGAGGGGGGTTAGTGGGGGGGTAGTCCTGTCTTCCTTATGGTGATGGGAATGAGTCCTGTGCTCATCCCACCTTTGGTGTTTCCAGGGGCTGCCTGACATCCTGCCCATTAACAGCAGGAGATGCCCCACTGGTTTCTTTCTGTGGGGCAGCCTTGGTATGCAGGACCAGCCTCATCCTCTTCTGCATCTCCTGGGGAAGCTGAAACAAGCAGGCAGTGGGCAGGGATTGATGTTGGGAACGTACAAGCTCTGGTCTTGCACCCGCAGGCTGAGGGCTATTTCAGCCCTACCCAGGGCTCCCTGGGGCAGGGTGGGATATCCAGCCGGAGCAGGGAACCTCTAGGGGATGGAGGACAACCTGTGTGTATGGTCCAGCAGAGTCTTGGATCCCCTGGAGTGATGATCTGGAGTTCCTTTCTGAGTCTGGTATAGCTTTGGATAAGTAGCTTCAGGCTGTGAAGTTTGGGAGGTTTCGGTGCTGGGTGACCAGCTTACGTGCTGAGAACAGCCCCGCTTCTTGCTGTTGTTGCTCCTTTGGGATCCAAGGTCCCTGCTCCTGGTGGCGTGGGGCCTCGGACGTCTTGCACTGAAGCATCGGGAAAGGATGGGTGTAAATCTGGAGAGCCCAAGCTGCCGTCCACATTTCTCAGATCACCGATCCGGTGCACGCTCTGATCCGAGGGTGGGGAGCGCACTCATCTGCACGTTCCATTGAGATCCCGCTGGTGCTGCTGGCGAGGAGGATGATGGCGAGGCATCCTGGCAGCCTGAAGCCATCCTGGTAGGGTGGCTGGGCTCTGACGGCTCCCTCCCATCTCGCTGGGCCAGGCACTGGGGGATGCTCCTCCCGACGCATCACGTGCATGAGGGGCATCTTCCCAGCGCTCCCCATGGCTGCCTCCCGTGCCGCTCCTGCCTCCCGTGCCGCTCCTGCCTCCCGTGCCGCTCGGCAAACCCTCGCTCTGGCAGCGGGCAGCTCATGCTCTGCCCTTCTCCTGGCAAAGCTGCTGGCCTATTTAAATGTGCCTTTTGCTTGGTGAGGAGACAGGGAAACTTGTGAGGAGCAAAAACTAGAAAAGTCCGAGGGAGGAGATTTAAATGCCTCCAAGATCAGAGTGTTTTTCCTTTCATTTGGGGAAGAGAAGACTTCTTGGGAAGCCTCCACTTCCTAAGTATCCCTCCAGAAGAGGCTGAAACAGACCCTAAGTTAAGCACTTTGTAAATCTCTTGGTAGCAGCAGAAGTAGTGCTCTCCACGGTGTCTTCATGTGCCTGGTAGCCTCATGGCAAGGAGCATCCTTTTGGCAATGGCTAAGTTTCTGGCGTCCTTCTGTCCCTTGTCCGTTGGGTGGGCAGGAGTACCTGTGCACCTCTGGCATCCAGGGGAGGAGTACAAGGCCCTCCCGGTGCTACACACAAGATGCTCTGCTGTGCCCCTCAGGGCGAGGAGGAGGAGGAGGAAGGCAGAGAGGGATGGGGATGGACCTGGGGTGCCCCGGGGGACTGGCTTGTTTCTGCTAATTAGCTGTATAACCAGCCATGGCACAGCCCGGGGCTCCTGGCAGATAATTACCTTGCTAGGTGTTGGGATGGGAGCAGAAAGACTTCCTGTCCACGGGGACTTGAAAACTTCCCCATTCTTGAACAGATTTGGGAAAGGCAGCTCAAAAAGAATAATATGGATATATATTTTAACAGAGCAATTTCTGCCAGGCAGGGAGGCCAATTTGTTACTGAGGTGACACATTTGATTTTAGCTATAAAAATCAAGATTTTTTGGCTTTTCTCCTTTTTCAGTCCCTAGGGCAGGGAGTGGCTAAGTCGTAGGGAAGCTGGGGGTCTGCATGGGAGCAGGCTTGGGGTTCTGGCTTCCTCCTGACTGAGCATTTATAAGCTCATGGGTGTTTCATAGAGCAGGGGGAGAAAAATAAATCTGGGAGTGCCCCCAGTCTGCTCATTGCAGCTCGGTGAGGTTTCCATTGGGCCAGGGTATCCTGCCATCCCTGTGCTGTGTGGCTGTGCAGACACTGCCCGAGGGCTGCCGGGAGTCCTGGCCCCAGGGCCGGCTGCTCCGCTGCCCTGGGGACGGCTCCCCCGAGCTGCCCGCGGGTCCCTGCCAGTGGTGCCAGGGCTGCGCCGGGAAGTGCTGTCCCTTGTGTGCTCCTTGTGCCCGATGGGTGGGATCGCTGCCGGCCAAGGAGCATCTGTGCTCTCCTCGCACCTCTCATCACGGCCAGGGACCTCATTAGCTGCCTCCATCTCTTCTCTCCTCTGTTTATCTCCAGTTTTTCAAACGTTTGCCTGATTTTTTTTTTTATTATGTCTTTTTTTTCCTGGCTTGAAGGAAGAAATGACGGTGTGAGTCATGATAGGGCCTGACAGCTCCCTGCGTGCCCCGCCAGGCTCTACTGAAATGGGGGCTAGGGGGCAGGGCTGCAGTGACTGCTGCCCATACAGGTCCTGTTGAGGGGGACACGGGGTGGGGAGTGGGGAACAGGCATCGCAGCCTTTCCCCTTCATCACCCATTAACTCTTTGGTCTGTGGTGCTTGGCAGAGGGTCTGGCAAAGCTCAGGCCTCCAAGGAGAGATTGCAGGCAGATTTGTGATTCTCCTTGGGAGAGTAGAGGGGACGTCATGACAATGAGTGGCAGGAGAGAAGCAGCGTGGAAACAGCTTGAGATGAAAGCCCAGTGTAGCCAGCCCTGCCTCTGTCCACTGTCTGTAGAGGATTTGGGGCCATGCTGAGCTAGGGGAAAGCTCTTGGCCACATGCATGTGCCTTGTCCAGGAACAGGCTGAGATGAGAGGCTTGTCTGGCCAGTGGATTTGTTCCCCGTCCAGTGCACCCAGGATGTCTGCTTCCATGCAGAGTGGGGTCCCAGGCTGCTGCTCCCCACGGCATCTCCCTGCTGAAGGAGCACAACCACTTGGTACCAAGCACAGCAGGATGCAGGGGATGGCAATTCCTCCTCCGCCTCCTCGGTCAGGGCTGGGGGTGCCAAACCGCGTCTCTCCATCTGCCAGCCGTGCCTTGTTGGCAGCCTCAGTCCCCCTTCCTCCACACCCCATCTCCCTCTGGAAAACCAGCAGTAACTCTTAGTCAGTGCTGTCTCACGGATCATTACTTTGGAAATCTCAGGGAGAAGGGTGCTTGCCCATGGTCCTGTGTGGCCGGTGCCATCCTCTGCAGCCCATCGCCACCCTGGCACTGCTCACTTAGAGGGCAGGGCCGTCCTCACCTCTTCCTTGCTGCTCTGGGATGATCCCAGCATCTCGCCTGTGCTTTTTATAGCCCGTGCTTCCCAGCAGGCTCACCAGCTGACCTGGATATGGCCACGCTGCATTTGGGCTGAGCTCCCCTGCTCCCTCCTTGTGCTGGGGTGGGCTGGTTTGTCAGTGCTCGTCGGCACCCCAGGTAGCTCTCACAAAGACAGAAGCATCCATCATCCTGCTCTTGCGTCAAGCATTTCCAGTCCAGGCTGGGTAATAGGGATTGCTGCGAGCACGCACCTCCGGATCTCTGCTCCGCGGGGATCCCTTGTCTTTAGCAGGTGCTTTTTCTCCCAGATGCTGTTCTGCAGAGAGGAAACAGGGACAAATTAGCATCCTTGGCATTTCTGGCTTTCCCCACTCTTTGCCTGCGTGCCTCCCCTCCCTTCTCTTTTTAAAGAGATTCAGGTCATGCCGGGAATTAGGGCTCCCTGAACTGCAGTGAAAGAGCATTTAAACTGCTTACCATCGATTAGATGGAGTAGTTGGGGTTTGGTTTGTGCCCCACCCCTGTCCTCAGCTTTGGATGGGTGTTCAGAGCACATTACTCCTTCTTTCAAGGCATTTGCCATCATGGGCTGCACTTCCCTGCACAGGCGGGTCTGGGGACCCTGGGGGCCGCTCCCCACTTTGCACCCCACTAGCAGCCAGCTGCTCTCGACACAGAGACCTTGCAGGAAGGCATTTTATTTAGCTGGTTTCGTTTATCGCGGCGCTCCGGCTGGGATTAGACACAGATAAGACGATCAATAAATCCTCCTCTTGGCTGAGATGTGCCGTGAATTTTTTGGGAAAGGGTAGGGAAAGGAGGGCACCCATTCAAAGGCAGCAAGACTGGCTGGAGGTGAGGGAGGGGACAGTCAATGCTTCGAGGTGGTGGCACAGAGGGGACCCCGCCGTGATCCCACTGCCAGTTTGTAAGAAGACGTCTGTATGTGGTAGAGGAGAAAAGAAACCCCGCGCTGCCGCTGCGGCTGGTGTGGCTGTACCGCCCGAGAAAGTAGGTCAGGCTGTGCTGCAGAGCCCGGCACGAGCCCCCAGCACAGCGGGACACCCACCTCTCCCCAGATCCCCCCTCAGCTCTCTGCTCACAGCCAGGCACAGCCAGCCCTGTACCAAAGGCAGCCGCTGTGGGGCTGCGTTGGCATCAGCCCCTCACCCCGGTGTCTGGGCGGCTCTTTGGTCCTGCTGTGGCGGCTCTGGGTGAGGGTGGCAGTGTGGGATCCGTGCAAGAGGAGAGGCAGAGCTGGAGGGAGGACAGAGGGGGAGGGAGGGGATGCCGTGCTGCATCTCCCTTGCCTGCATCCCTCAGCTGCTCTCCTGTCTCCAGTGAGGATTTGGTGCAGGAGGGATGTAGGATGCAGCCCCAGCATGGGAAAGGAGCAGCCGTTTCTCCATCTCCCCAGAATTTTGGGGTCTCCCACTAGCTGGGGATGGGCAAAGCTCAGGGACAGGCCCGCCCCCCCTCCTTCCCCCCTCCTTTCTGGGACTGTTTTCTGCATTGTCAGGGAGATTTGGGGAGGAAGAAAAAATGGTTAAAGGCAGAAGCTAACGCCTAAACCTGCAGGGATTTTAGGCGTCTCACAGGGCTTTCAAAGGCTCCCTCAGAGGGGAAGGGGGAACAGGACAGGACGAATGATGGGGTTCTGGTGGATAGGGCTCAGGCAGGATTGGAGGACGTCCTAGCTTTGGCTCAGGAGGATGGCTCGTTCCATCATCACTTCCAGGAAGGTTTCTTGGCTGCCGGGGAGAGGGGAAAATTAAGATGTGTTTTCAAGACGGAGGTGTTCCAAGTGCAAATCCAGTGTGTCTCCTTGGCACAGCACTTTGCTGTAGCTGTAGGAACCCGCTGGGAGATGGAAGGAAACTTTTGAATTGCTTTTGCCACTGGACACAGCTGGGCTGTTGCTCCCAGACATGTTGTGGGGAGGGATGCTGTGGGGCTGGATCACAGCCACAAGAGCATGGCTTGCTGCAGCTGGGGGCCTGGGACTGCTGGGCTCAGGGAGGTGACAACCCCATGCTAACGTGGCTCTGGTGACACCAGTGCCATGACCTGGGCAGGGACGCTGTGTCCTCCGGCAAGGACCTGACTGATCTGAGAGGGCTGGTGGTGAAGGCGCAGTGAGCTGAGCGAGGAATAAATTGAGTGTGTACATCACAGGCAGGTCTGGGCTTTATTGATTTTCAATGAAAGGCTGTGTCATGAATTTTTCTTTCCCACTGTATTTGCTGCAAAGTTGCATCTCTTCTCCAAGCATTAACCACTAACTAGAGAGCTCATTTTTCGCCCCCCAGGAGATGCCCCGGGGGGAGGCAAGTTTGCACATGGTCTTTTTAAGCGTGTGATGGATGCAGCAGCTTTACTAATCCAACACCAGAAGAAAAAGCCGGTATTAGCAGCGGAAAATGTTACGTCCAGCAGTTCAAGTGACTTGCTGCTAAGGGGATGTGTGTGTCATGTGTCTTATTTGATGGGTTGCTCTGGGATCCATCTGGGAATGGTGTCCTGCTGTCCCCAGGAGGGACAAGGCATCATCTGGGTGTTATCACTGCTTTTGCTGGTTTGCCTTTCCTCTCAGTGACAGGAGGACCCTCAAAGAGAGGGAACGTATTCCCTATGGCAAAACCCTTTTGGAAGCTCCTGTTGCATCCTGCTTTTAAACTGGTGTTCAGAATTTGGAGCATCTCTTTAATCTTGAAGTCATTGTTTTTAAACATTAAAGAACCTTTGGGAATGAATATAGCATGAAATGTTTTAGGAGCCATTTCTCCCTATCTTCAGAAACTCTTACAGATCTTCTTTGCTTCCTGATGGATGTGTTGAGGATGTGGGGGAAAGCATTGAAACCAGCTGAGGGATTTAAAAACAGATAACCAATGGAGAAAGCTGGAGAGGCTTAGGATGGGTTTGTCTGGAAAAGACGTAATAGAGAGGAGGTGTTTGGCTAGAAAAGAGGTGATGGAGAGATGTTTTACCGGGTTTTGGGTAGTGCTGTGCAGTGAGATGTGCAGCGACAGCAGCTTGTGTCCTCACAGGGAGAGGCTGGGAAGCCTTGCAGGGTTGGGAATTTGGTTGGAAGTGCCCTGGAAGGGTTAACTCTGGTGCCTGGATGTAACTGAATGCACTGAAGCTGAAGTGGAGCAGTATGCAAATCTATCCACTTTCATAAACTGCTTAATTAGGCGAATGTTAATGAGACGTTAATTACTGTTGTGCCGGCGAATCCCACGGAACGGAGATTATGTTTCTCTTCAAACATCCAGTCTTAATTATAACTTGCACTTAATTCCACTGTCTTGCTTGGGACGGAGCTGGGTAGGGAGGATGAGCGCCAGCTCCCATGGCCGCCCGCCCGCAGAGCGTCTCCCATGCTTGCCCATGCCGTGGTGGTGGCTCTGGGAGTGTGGGGATGGAGCCGTGGGGGCAGCAAGGGTGGCTTGGGGACGGTGGCTGCGAATCCTTCGCTTGCAGCCATCTCCTTGTGCTCGGGTCCACCCTGGCAGCAAACCCTCCAGTTGCCTGCTGTGAGCAGGCCACGGTGGAAAGTCTCACGTCACGTGTAAAAGCTCCCATGCTTTTCCTTTGTGGGCTTGAGAAGCCTTTGTGAAGTCCCTGTCGGTGCCCTGTGCACTCCAGGGATGCTCCACATTGCTCTGCTCTGGAGGTGCCTGCCCTAGACTGGTCAGACTGGGGTAGGGAACGTGAGCATCCAGCATGTGCCTTGTCCCCTCCTTCCTCACTTTCTGTTTCTACCTGCCTTGGCCTTCCCAGTAGGACTGCAAACGCAGTCTGTTGCCTGTGATTTCCAGTTCCTGTATGGGTTTTTGTGGCAAATTGCCAGAAGTCTTGCTTCCACAGTGCCTGGCACACATGAATATTTTTAAAGGATGGCTTCCACTTGGAGATCAGCAAGAGATCACAGCAGTGATGAGCAGAGAAATGGCATCCCATTTTCAGTTTGAACACCTATTATTATTACTACTACGACTATTATTATTATTATTATTATTATTATTATTATTATTATTATTATTATTATTTTATGTGGCTTTCATTAAAGTTTGGGATAATGTAACGCCTTCAAATGAGGTATTAGCGAGCTGTGGAATCTGCATCCTCAGGGGTTTTTGGCTGGTTTTCCTCTGTGTTTTGGTGGTTTCCTGGAACCTCTGGGCTAACAGCAAGGTTCCCTGGCTCGTTGCTCATTGCTGCTAGCTGGGTGGCAGAGAGGAGAGCATCTTAAGGCTGAAACATGAGATTTGGGCTCCATCAGAGCTTTTTTGGTACCCCTGCGGAAGATTTCTTCCAGTGGCCAGGCTCTTTATCCCCAGAGAGGTTTTTGCCTTGCCACTGCTGGTGGTGGGAGAGCCCATGGGCTGCCTGCTCTGCTCCTTCTGGCATGAGCTTCTCGTCCCCAGCAAACAGGATTTTAATCACACGCACAGTGGCATCTGCCTGCTCAGAGCTTGTCTCCAGAAAGCTGCAGCTGAGAGCAGTGACAGTCCTCATCCCGGCCCATTCTGATGGCCGGCGGTATCTGGGGAAGCTGCTCTGGGGTCAGAGTCACTTTGGATTTCCTCTGCAGAAAGCGTGTTGTCCCCCGAGCGATGACTCTCCGCATTGGGTGTTTTCAATTACAAAGGGTGTCAGTTTGGGTTTCGTTTCCTGTGTTTTTTTCTTTTCTTCCCTCTGTTCTGACTCTGCTGTTTGATTTCCAGACAGGTTTGATATTTCCTCTCCCAGCAAGCCGGCGAGCCCTGGGGACTCTTGTGGGCGGCTCCTTTGATCTCAGGCAGTGGCAGTCTGAGAGGGATGGGCTGGGCTGGAGGACCAGGAGCCGCCAGGATAGGGGCTGCACCCATGGCAGCACCCATGGGGGTGGCACCACCAGGGCTCCGGCCAGCTCTGCATGCCGCTTCCAAAAGCATCTGAACGTGAATTTTTTACTCTCCTAGAAAGCTTTTCTACCAGAAGAAATGTGTCCAACAGCCAGGGAGTTTTGCTTTTTTTTCTTCTCCTCTGCATTCTGCATCTCTCAGTGTTGAAGCCTCTGTTAATTAATTAAGAATTAATTGATGGCAATTTCTTTAATTTTTAAAAATGGCAGGATCTACTCACATAGCCCCTCGCAGAGCTGCCTGCTGCTGCCTCCTCCCCTCTTGCAAATCTCGAACAAACAGCCCTGCTGCACAATCAACAGCTGCGTGGGAGGCAGAGCCAGCACTTTGCATATGATTCCAACCAAATACAGCATGTTTGGGAAATATGGGGGACACCAAAGCCAACTCGAGGGGGACCAAGAGAGGTCGTTGCCTGTGTTGAGCCCCCACTGCTAAGATGCCCCTGTGTGTCGGTGGCTCCTGTGCTGCTTTTCAGAGCCCAAAAAATAATCGCAAGCAGGACCAGGTGCTCCAGTGCAGCCCCCCGGGATGCTGGCACCCAGGGTGGGTACCCAAGGGGAGCATGACAGGCACAGAAGCAGGCAGGAGGGGAGAAGCTTTCACTCAGTATTCTGCCTGCAGCCGCTTGTCACTTCAATTGCCGAGCCCAGCACCAGCTGGCTTTAAAATAAAATAAAAGGAGGACAGAGAAGAAAGGAGGGTTTGGCTAAACATCTAAATTAGCCTCCTTGTGCTGGGAGCTGAACTGGGCGTGGGGTAAATCCATTCCCACAGCACAGTGTGTCTGTACTGAGTGAGATGGTGAGGGATAAATGACTGTTTTTCATACATTATCATGGCCTGACAGCCATGAGGCAGACAGAGGCAGTGCAAAGGTGATAAATGAGAAAGTCTGAGTTAACGAAGTGTAGTTGTCTCTCATTAGGGGGAAAGGAGTTCTCTTTACCACCAGTCTTTGGGCTTGTGCAGTTGGGATTGCTCTTGCCCTTCATTTCGCTTTTTAAAAAATGCCTGATAATTTGTTTCTTATTTACCTTTGCTTACCAGGTTGATGGTATGATCCACGGGATGCGTGCTGGATGTGGGGCTAGTGCTAGTGCTGAGTGTGTGCATGGGGATGCTGATGGAGGACAGAGATGCTCCTGGGGATGTCGAGGCAGGGAGATGTGCAGAAGGGGCTGCTCGGGGCTGCCGGAGCAAATCCCTGCTCCTCCAGGCAAGGGAGGGGGAAGAGGTGTCTCCCCGGCAATCAGCCGGAGCCAAGAAAGCAGGTCTTCAGCAGGAACCTGCAATATTAAATAGTCCTTTAATGAAAAATACATCTGCTGTTGAGCTGCCTCGCAGCCTGAGATGGTTCTGCAATAGTTGCTGCAGGACCTTTTATTTTACAATATTTGAAACAAAACTGGAATCTATTTTTAATCCTTTCCCTTTCCCCCTTTCAGTCTTCTCTTGTCACTCAGCCAGCATGCAAACCCTGCAAAAGCTCAGTCAGGGTTTGGGAGAGGTCAAGGGCCAGGTTGCGTGCCCAGCTTAGAGCAGGAGGACAACCCATCCCTGCATGATCCCTCTGCCCAGTGACCCTGGCTGAGGCTGTGCTGCTCAGGGCTGCTTTGCAAAGACAGACAGAGCTTTGCCTGGCTGCCATTTAGTAGCTCTAGCTTTTCAAGGAGGGGGGATTTTGTTTTTACTGCCAGATTTGGGGCAGACCAGGCAGGATCTCCTCGGCCTGGATTTCAGACTGTCTTATGGCAATCCTGCCTGGAGGCAGAGGTAAAGGCTGGGTCACAACAGTTGCTCTTTGCTAATGCTTTTCATGCTGGGATTTCTGAGCAATTCCCACAGAAACCAGCCATTGCAAGGCCCATCCTTGCTGGCGAGGAGCAGAAGGGGCTGGGGAGGTGGGCTGAGGTCCTGTGCAGGATATTTGCTGCCAAATACCTGCTGATGGTACATTTTAGCATCCCTAGGTGGAGTTTGTGTGTTTGGGCAGTGTCTGGCCCTGCCAGTGCCATGGGCAGCCCCCGGGAGCTGCCTTGCCTTTCCTGCCACCCACTGCCTGCAGCCACAGGGGCCTCGTTTATCTAGAGCAATGAGCAACTTTAGAAAAATAACAATAAAGAAAAGGTATGTGAGAAACATCTGTGAAATAATAACAAGATCCTGGGGAAGGAGCTGCTTTCATCTGGGAGCTCTTTGCGAACTGCGGGTTGTTCCTGTCCCTTGTTAGAGAGGGAGCCGGGCAGCGATGCCCGCTCAGATCTTTCTTTGCTTTCAAGATCTCCCATGGCATCCCACAGGCTGGCGAGCCTGAGCCTTGCCAGTACATCCCTCCTGCTGCCCGCTGCTGAACTGGTTTTTAATCCCTCTAATCAGCCCCACATCCAAGCCCAGTGGCTGTGGGAGAACTGGGTTCATCCAGGGCCGTCGTGCCTCCCTGCCGTGTTACATCCTGAGTGAGGAATGTGGCAGGGCTGGGAGCTATGGAGTATGGAAACCCCATGTCTGGCCTAGCTTTGTAAGGCTGAGCTGCCAGGTTTGCAGCCAGTCTCCTGCCAGCCAGCGTAGATGCTGCTTTACACTTGTGCCAGCTCTGCTTCAGACCCTTGGGGAGCACCCAAGCAGCGCAAGTGCCGGCAGGCACTGTGTGCCTTTCTAGCTGGCTGGAAAATGTCATCAAAACTTCATTTCCTGGGAAAAATCTGGTTTGGCCAAGCTAAAACACTTGTGGGACTCTTGTGTTGAAATGTGTGGAGGCTTTTGATGCTCCCACACTGGTGCAGAGGAGTGTGGACTCTCAAGGCTGGACTAGAGAGAGCTGCCCCCATGAACAGCCCTGTGAGCAGCCCCAGAGCAGAGTAAAATATAAAGGGACCCCAGTGGCCGGTGCTGGGGAGCAGGAAGGGGGATGGGGGCTCAGGATGACACGTGGAAAGCCCAGTGGCGGCCACGCCTTGGGCAGAGCTGGTGTTTCCACATGAAGCCCGCATTGCTCCGCCCTGCTCTGCTGCCTGCCTGGCTGTTAATGTGTGGTTATTTGCACATGGCTTGCGAGGGCTTTCAGTGTGGTCCCTGGTTGGACTTTTCCTATAATAAAATAATTTGCTGCTCTGGAAAGAGGCGCTTCTGCGAGCAAGGATTAAGGTGTATTTCAGTGTTTGCCTCTCGGTCTGTGGCATGCAGGGATGTGTGGGTAAAAGGTGCTGCGTCTGATTTTGAGGCTCAGTAGTTGAAATGCCTCATGTTGAGCTCAGGAGAGGAGGGATTTCTGCAGATGGCTGGAGCTAAAAAGTGGAGTTGTGGAGGAGGAACTGTGTCAGGCCCAGGTTACATCCACAAGGTGGGCTGGGGGTCTTGCAGGCTTGTTGTCACCTTGGAAATGAAAGGAATGGTGCTCTTCTGAGCCTCCAAGAGCATGTTTGGACATGAGTGAAACATCTATAATGTGATTTCAGGTGCGGGTACACACATTTATACTGCGGTACACGAGAGCAGGATGTGGCCTGGGACCTCTGGTGAGGATGCAGGAGGTTAGAAGCAGAGTGCTTTAAGACTAATGAAGACACCCTAGAAGATGATTAGCTTTGCAAGCAGCATTCCTGTGTGCTGGAAACAGGGGCATTATGAAGTTCACACTAAGCCCTTGGAGACCTCTGGAGCAGGAGTGAGCCGCGTGTCACAGTGCTATTATTGGAAAGGGTGGCTTCACTGCCTATCATCTGCCTTTGCTGACTTAGCTCTGTGGACCATCGCCAAACACAAAGCATCTTCTCCTTGGCCGTTGCCAACCCACCTACTTGGAGTGGGTGATGATTTGTTTGTTCCTCAGCTCAGCTGGAAAAAATTAGTGTCCTTGTGGGAGGGTGGGAAGAGAGAGCGTTGCAGGATGGCATCTCCTGAGGAAAGAAGCGGATTGCTGGGCTCGGGTGTTCAGCTGGAGCAATGTTCAGTGTCCCACTGCCATCTCAAGGTGGTCCCGCTGGGCTCCTGCAGACTGTGTTGGGCTGGGGCAGCACTGCCTGTCAGGTTTGGTCAGCTCATCCCCTCCAAGGTCCCGAGGGAGCTGCACACAGTGGCAGAGCCCCCCATCTTCACTCTTGGGGTGTGTGGGGGTGCTCTTGCTTGGCGTGAACCCGCCCAGAGCAGCCAGGCTTTCCTCAGTGTGCTGCCGCTTCCCTCAGGCTCAGCCCAACTCGGCTTTCCCGGTGCTGGTGTGGTACAGGATGAGGCGTAGTTCCCTTCTTGGCTTCTGACGCTCTCAAGGCGAGGAGTGCTTGTCATGCTCCTGATTGGGATGGGAAGCATCCTTTGGACTTGGCACCGTACCCGTGCATCCCTGCAGAGCTGTGCTGCTCGGGGGTGGCTCCCCAGGGCTCCAGCAGCAGCCGTGCTGGCAATGCCTGTGGCTGCCAGCCTTCCTGCTGCTGCTGATCCAGCCGCGGATTCCCCTTGGTGCCGCCACTGCCATAAATCCCCAAGTCCCTTTTGTGTCAGACACAGACATGCAGTGGTTGCTTTGCAATGAATTAGGTTTTAGGGGCTTTTTAAAGAAAAAAGCTGGAAAGCATGCCTTTGGCCCCAGAACCTGCCCGAAGAACAGGAGCAGGAAGGAGGGGGAAGGTGCTGTGCAGGGAGAGAGGAGTTACCAAACAGAGACAAGGGGTGTGGGAGGAAAAGACTGCCCTGGCTGCCTCCCCTAGCAGTGAGCATCCCTCCCCCTGTGCCGGCAGCCCCACCGCTGCCAAGGCTGAGAGGAGATTTGCATTAGGGGTGCAAGGCTGCTGTGGCTGCCAGCTGCCCTGCCGCCTCTCCCTGGCAGGAAAGCTGTGGAGCAACTGGAATTCTGATTCCCTGGGGAGCTGTGAGGGCAGCATCACTCCAGGTCAAGGATTAAATCCATTACAGAGAAGCACTTGGGGGAATGCCCTGGACGCGATGCACATGGATGCCGATGCATTAAAACCATTTCCTGTGGAGATCTTCCACAAGGCAAGCAGGGAGAAGGGTCGGGCACAAACCCGTCCCGGAGCTGCTCCAGCAGTAATGACTTGCCCAGCAAGCCGGGGGCATCTTGGTCACCAGCCTGGTGCTGGCTGGAGAAAAAAAGCCTCCAGCCCTCAGCCTGCAGCCCCTCTGAGGCCAGAGGTGGCTGAGACCCTTCCCCTCACCGTGCCCCTGCGTCCCGTGGGGCCAAGCTGCTGCTCCGCCGGCAGGTTATCAAACCTGAGGTGTTTTTTCCAGCCATTTCAGTTCCAGCCGTAAGTGTTGCACAAGTCAAAAAAAAATCCATTTAGGGCGTTCCCGGTCGGCTCTGACCACAAATGGTATCTGGGTCCCTGGAAGGTCGCGTTTCCTTGCTGCGCTCCGACGCCCAGCTGGGATGGCTGCCTGCACACGAGGTACAGGCAGGTGCAGGCAGGCGTGCTGTGCCACTTTCTTCCTAGGTGTTGCCTAAGAACTGAGAGGATCCAGAGAGCCTTAGAAAACTTCCTAGATTAGTAGCCCTTTCCCAGAGTGGGTTCTGGAGTCGAAGCAATCAACCATTCTGATTTGCTTTGAAAAACATGTATTTTCAGTCTTCATGTATTTTTCCCTTCTCTCCCCTTCCATCTTGCATCCCCACACACTTCCTTTCATTCCCCTCCTTCCTCCTCCTTTTCATGAGCTATTTTCAAATGCCAGGAAGGGCGAGATCTGAGGGGAGGAGGAGTAACTGAAAGAAAAAAAAAGGGTGGTAAAATTATTTCACACATTTATGGGAAAAAAAAAAAAAAGAAGGTGTGGGTGTGGGGAAAGAGAACAGCTCCAGTTCCCAGAAGACAAAAAGCAACTTCATTCATTTCCCAGTGTAATTTTATCAGGTAGGAAGGCTTGGTTACATTTCTGCAGCCCTACAGTTCCCAGAGGTGGTCCAAGTTGTCCCTCCTGCTGTGTTGCCCTGACCTGGCACAGGTTTGGTACTGGGGCTTTGGTACCGGGAAACTGGGGTAGGAGCCAAGTGGGGGGGGAAAGGGAGGATGAGCTTCTGAAAACATGGCTTTGATCAAGCCAAACTTGGCCCTGGGAAGGGTAGGAGAGATGTTGCAAATATCACCAGCTTCACAGGAAGCATTTTTTCACACAAGGACAGTATGTTGGATGATTTCCCATGTTTAATAAATAGGATTAAACCCAGCAACAACAGCTTTTGCTGGGAACTAGGAGCTCGGGTTGTGATAAACTTTTTAGATGGCAAAATCTCCTTATGCTCAACTGTTTTTTCATCTCACTGGTAAAACTGGAAATAACTGTTTTGGCTTGTCCAACCATTCTTGAAACGTGATTTGTTTGTCTTACTGGCCCTCTGACTCACAGCCACTGGAAAAGGGAAGTAACCTAAATCCTCAAGGAAGCTTTTCTGAGTAGCTCACTGCTGAGATGCTGGAGGTAATGCTGGAGGACTGATGCTCTGGTTGTTCCACATTGAAGTCCTGTCCCCTTCATGCCATGGAGCTTTGGGGAAGGCCCTGGACAGGAGGAATTTGGAGATCCAGCAGCAGGCATTAGCCTGCCCATGTGCCCGTGGGTGAGCCCAGGATCTTGGAGCAGGCTGGCATTTCACACCTTGGCGAGGGTGACATTTTCTTTGCAGCTTTTCCATGTTCAGAAGATGGCATTTCACCCCTAGAGGAAGCTGGTATTTATAAGGCAGGGCACTGGCATTTCATTCATTGTTACCATCCAGTGATTCAGACAAGGTCTCTTAGCCAGAAAGGTCAGCTGGGTCTCTGCTGTTCTTTGCTGCTTTTCTTTCTTTTTCCTTTTTTTTTTTTTTCCCTAAGGGGAAGAGGGAAAAACAAAGCCAAGTCACATGCCAGAACTGCTGATTGCCATTTTTCTTGCCTTGAAAATTAAGGTCTGGTAAGCTACATAAAAGCTAGGACTTTCCAAAGTCCATCTTGGAAGGGTGTCTTTGGAAAGGTCCTTATTTTGCTTTGAGTTCCAAAGGTGCAGCCCAGAGCCTGGTGCTGGGGCACTGTGGGTGGGTGGCAGCAGTGTTTGCCCCAGTGCTGTGCCAGTGCTCACCATCGCCCCAGTTACCCTGCATCATCCTCTTTCTTGGAGCTGAAGCTCATGTGAGCCTAAAACTGCATCTTTTCTGGCCAAACACCAGGTTTTGTTCCCAAGGTTGTGGAGCAGGATGGGAAAATCAAGTGCAGGTCCCCTCTGTGACTATGGGGCTCTTGTTGTACTGGGGCAATCTAGACACTGCCAGGGCCTGGGAAACATAAATAAAATCAGTAAGAAGCTGTTAAATTGTGCCTGAACCTCGCAAGGAACGGCGTGGGGAGTGCTGGCTGCAGAGATGTATCTGCTGCCACTCTGCGGGCTGTGGCACATTCATTAAGCATCTTTAAGATGGATACACCCCCCAGTTCACCTCCTGCAAAAGCCTGGGAATTTATTTCCTCCTGAACCGTGCCATCAATCACTGGTGACAGCACCGCCTCGGCACCGCGTGCCTCAGCCGCGGAACAGCCGGAGAGGCATCGAGCTGGCTGCCCTGCCACACTGGGAGGGGCCTGCCTCGGACCCCCGCGGCCTGGCTGTGAAGAGGGGGATCCCATTCCCTTGCTCTCCGCACAGCCGCTGGGGGAAAGGCTGTCTCACACCACAAATGCATTCGTGCACCTTTTCTGTGCTGTTCAGGACCCTGCTACCTCGAGCTGGTCTGCAGCCTCTCCCTGCTTCTCTTGGCCATCCAGCACTGCCTGCATCCATGTCTAATCCCCATGGGCCAGCGGCTCAGAGAGGAGTTGACCGTCCCACCTCTTCTCTCCCCTCTGTGCATCTCCCTGTGATCCTGGCCCCTTCCTTGGTACCCCGGCTCTGCTCCCAGCCCTGCAGTCGGTGCTTGCTGGGTGGATGCTGGGAGCTCCCAGGGCCCTGCGCTGTGCGTGTAAATGTGAGAGCCTGAAGTCTTGGCAGAAGAATTTTGCTGTGCCTGACTTGGTGCTTGTAGCTTTTATCGGAGCAGCCAGACAGGAGCAGGACAAATCCAGCGATCCGGGGCAGTATGGGGGATGCTGACTGATGTGTGAGGCTGCTTTGCTTCCCCTCCCTTCTCCGCCTGCTCTGTTAGTGCTGCTCTGAACTGGAAAGATGCGACAGGTCCACTTAGCAGGAGGAAAGACCAGCTGGAGGGGGCTGAGTGACCCTCCTGCCCTGCACCCAGCACCCTCTGTCCAGCCCTGCCTGGACCCTGCGGCCGCCCCTTTCCTTCCTGGCGCTGACATTTCACCCTCCAGTGCTTTCAGCTGTCAGCCGAGCTGCACATTATTTCAGTTTATGCAGAGGCCTCAGTTTTACTTCTTCCTGCAGTTTCTTCTCGTGCTTTTAATTTTTTCCCCTCTATCAGCTGGGAACCTCCAGATTATCCCATAAGAGCAGAATAAAGACTTGTCAACCTTTCTTACGTGCTCCTTGAGATGAAAATAACTTCCTGAACCCTTTATAATGCTTTATTTTCTGCCACTTCTGCTACTCTGAGTATAATTTGACTGACTAAAGGATCTTGAAGCTAAAGGGGAAAAAAAAGATAAAGTAGACTAATAATAATAGTAAAAACTGCTCCCGAGGCTGATAAGGGCCTGGAGATTCACACACTGGCATCGCCTGCCAGGGCAGGTGTGAACCTGGCTTTTGTTCCCCAGCTCCATAAGCCAGTGCTGGGAGTGGGGACGGCCGGTCTCTGCAAAAATGGGATGTTTTTCAAGAGAAGAAAGGTATTGTGTCCCTTGTGATATGGAAATGAGTGGGGAGGTAAGGGCAGGGAGAGAGGATTTCTGATGGTAATGAGGTTTTACACTGGCTTTCTTGCCTTGCCTCCATCCCTCCCTTTCAGCTGTGGGATGGGGTTTCAAAGGCTGTTGTATTCTTTTCCTTGGATTATTTGTCATGTTTTTTTTTAACCTTGCCTGTTGTGGTTTTTAAAGATAAAAGGTGGGAGCTGCAATGAAGGAGAATTTTCCTTCCCCTTCATTGGAAGGGCTGGGAGATGCTGCAGGAGTTATGGTTACTGATGTAAGGATGCTATGAGCTCTCATAGGTAGGTTAGATGGGCTTGGGAATGCATTTCCTCTCCCATCCCGTCCCACGGCCTCAGCATGGCTGGAGAGGGATGTGACCTGGTGGCTGGAGCAAAGGCTGGTGCCAAACCTGAGACCACGGTGGCTGTGCCATCCCCAAGCACCATGTCACAGCTCTGTAGCACAGGTGGAAACCAGCCCCTCCACAGTTGTATTCAACTTGTAACTCTTGGATGTTGCTTGTGGCACCTCCTTTGGAGAAACAGCCTCTCTTTCCCTTGACATAGCTGAAGGCTGAGTATTCCTCTTGCTCCTGACTCAGCTGCTGCAGTATTCCTTGTGACTGTCCAGCAGTTGGGCCTTATTTTAGTCCAAGTTTGCCTAGATTCCAGCCTCCAGCCACTGACTCTGGTCCAGCATTTATCTGCTGCCTTGAGGAATGCTCTGTATTCCAAAGCCCTTTCTCATGTAGGAAGCTGTGCCTCTTGATGGAAAGCACTGGACACAAACTTCCTGTGCAAACAGTTTCTGGTGGAAGACTAAGGTTTGGGCCCAGTTCAATTTGTTGTGTAAAACATGGGCTCTTTGCTGAAAAGGTGAACTTTTTCCTCTGCAAAGCCAGTGCTGTGAGCCCGTGGATGTAGCTCCCAGGGGAACAAGGTGGGGAGCAGACAGCTCGGGTCAAGGGGAACGAGGGGGCACGGAGGGATCTGAAGCTGTTCCTGGGCAGTGGCAGGGTTGCTGTTGGCTCTGTGTTGCCACTGAATTCCTGCACGGCCAGCAGTGCAGTGAGAGCCTCGGCAGGGAGGGCAGCTGGGCTGAGCTCCACTGTCAGTGCTTTTCATTTGTTGTTGATCTGAGGAACTTCACTGGACCTCCCAGGGGAGCTGCCTGCCCCTCCTGCCCCTCCTGCCCTGCAGTGAAGGACTACTGAAACGTGGCTGCTTGCAGAAAGTGCTGATTCAAATGAGCTCTGCCAGGCTGCCGCGGGTCAGGAGGGCTCCCAGGTCAAATCCACTCTTCGGGCAGGAGCTGCAAGCAAAGATGCCTCATGGTGAGCTGTGCTGGTGTTTATTCTGGAGCTCCCTTTCTAGCCGAAGCCCTTGAGCTGTGCTGGTGTCACTTTCCCCCTGCCCAGCAGACATTGCTGCTCAGCTGTTTGGTTTTATCCCTTCCTAATTTTACAAGAAGTGACAGTAAATCTATCCCGTATGCACAGGACCGTGTGGGGTGTTCAAACAATCATTCGCATCCAGATGTGGTGATGGCTTTGGGGTATCTCCTGGCAATATGGGTTGGTGCTGGATGTATTATGCTGTAAAAGGTAATGTTCAGAGTCTGATACTCAGTGGAGAGCATTTGGTTGTGAGCTGTGCTTGTGTGGGGCAGTCCCATCGCCTATGGCTGCCTGGGGTGTCAGAGGTGTCTCCTGTCAGACCTTCCTGCAGATACTGTCATTGAAGGGCTCCCAAGCGCAGCCAAGGGTACCTGCACAGCTTCTTTCCACATCCAAAAAGACCATTAGCCTGGGAGGAGGAGGAGGAGGGGAAGCAAGGGGACATGGCAGAGGAAGATAAGGCCGTGGAGCGGAGGATTTGTGGGAAGTTAATGGGCGTTGAATTGGCATTATGCCCCAGCAAGTTCTCATTTCCCTGGCTCTGTGCTGGCTCATCCCCACCCCAGAGCAGGGAGAGAGCAGGATGCACCTGCAGCTGAGGGCTGTGCCCCAGCACATCATGGCCAGGGAGTGCAGAGAGCCAGAGTTTGTGGCCCTGGGACCTTGGGCACACAGCAGGTAGCAAAAGGGATAAAGCAGAGGAAAATGAGGTTGCTTCACTGCTGCCCCTTGGGTGATGCTGAAGGAGATGCTCCATTTTAAATCAAACCCAGATCAAAGTGGAGATGGCTCCTCTGCTGCTTGGGGATGCATAAGGCTGTGTCTGAGCTCATAACGTAAGGGCAGCTTTTACTACCCAAAGCCATCTCCTTGCTCTGCTTCACTCCTCGATGCTCTCACAACAAGCCAGTATTTGCTCTGCTTCATATTCTGTTGGCTTGGAAGAGCTGGAGGGAGATTGCCATGGCTTCCCCCCTGGGCAGGAGTGGTGGCAGGGCTTGGCCTCTGCCTGCTCTGAACTGGGAAGGATGCTGGCTCTGTAGGAGAGTTATTTTTGAGGCTTCCTGAGCTTCTAGCACTAGGGCAGGGTATTCTCCCCACTAGCTCAGCCTGCACCCCCAGGGCAAGTCTCCGATGAGGAGCCAAGGTGCAGCAGAGCTGGGGGCTGGCAGCACAGTCCAGCCCCGTGGGAAGCACTGCAGCTTCCCTCTCCGTGGGGCAGAGAGAGGCCATCGCCTCAGTCAAAGCAGCAATGCTCCGGTGTTGTTATTAGTTCTCCGGCTCAGGGATAACAGCTCTTCTTCTGTGCCTCCTGAGCACTCTCAGAAGCAACACCATGACCGCCTAAGTCTTTCCCTGTGTCCCCTGTGTCCTCGAAATGCCACCCTGGGGAGGGCTCAGCAGTCCAGGAACATGACAGCAGTGCTTGGCATAGGGTCAGGAGCATCCTTGATGGGGCACGCTGAGTTTGGGAGCCACTGGTGAAGGGTCAGCCCTGGGGACGTGCTTTGGCCCTGGCATCCACATTTGCCCTCCTTCATGTCCCCCACACGGCTCAGAGCTGCATGGGAGAGGTCTGAGAGCAGCAAGGGGATGTGGTGGGATGGTCGCCTGCAGGCCAGACCCTGCTTGGTCCAGAGGTTTCTGCAAGACTTCTTCCCTGCTCGCATTCCCTTTGCTCAGGTCTGGATGGATGAAATGGACTTTACAGCCCCAAATCCCTTAATCTCCAGTATACTTAGCAGTATTAGCCAGACTACAGAAGTTATATACACAGTAATTGCACTCAGTGGAGGACACTCTCACAATTTCATGCTGGAAGGAAACGTGTTATTCATTTTCCCCTGTCTCCCACCCATTTATGCAGAAATACACTGGAGTCGTGATAGGGATACGTTAAACATGCAGAGAAATGTCATGGCTGAAATACAACCTGCTCTCCTGGCAATTAACCCAGGCAGCCTTGCAGAAGATGTGCGGGGTGAAATCTGCTCAAAGTGGGGCCTAAAGCTTCAGCACATCTTAGCTACTAATGCTAAGCAAGTTATGCTAAGCAATTAATATCCTTTACTTCTTTACAGCCTTCCCTTTGTTTTTATTAAGCATCCCTGCTAATACATTTAGCAAAGCTCGCAAAGCCTTTCAAAAAGCATGATCAGCTTCCATAATCTTATATACAGAATGATCACAAGCACCAGACCAAATAGACTCAAAGCTAGTACGATTACCACTGGGTGGAGCAGGAGGTTATAAATTTCTGTAGCTGTAAGTGACCACTCCAGGTGAGTTTCCCACCAGTGGTGTTCTCCATCTCTTTTTCCTCTTTTGGACACACACCGCATTTCATCCACATTATGGTGGACAGTGATTAAAGTTTTTTTCCATCAATTCATATATGTTTTAATACTTGATTTAAGTCATCATGTTGTGATAATTTCCTTACCAGCATTAAGATTAATTCCAGTTGAAGTAGGTAACAAGTCTTTAACTAGTGTATAATTAGACTGTAACAACTGACGGGACGTAACAGGAGCTGTATAATTAAAATTATACCCTATAATTCCACTAAAGTTACGAATGCAAATATTCGAATGATTACTTGTACCTACAATAATATCACCTACTAATATAAAACCACAAAGGTTCCTTAGGGAAACATATCCTTTTCCAATATATATAAATGCAATTGCAGGGATTTCATTGGCATGTGTTTCAAAATGACAAACGTTTTGCTCAGTGTCAAGACACGTCTTGGGGTTTAATGGTGATACTTTTACAGCTGAATCCTTGTTGTTCCCATGTACTGTTGGCCACATGTGTCCACTTTGTGGTATCCATATTTTATGTTCTGTGGGAAAGAGGATGATTGTATTGTGATTTAGTGCAACAATTGGGTATATGCTGTATACTGAAGCATTATATTATTAAGACAGAAACTGTGACCTTATTGTTAATGGGGTCATAATTGCCCAAATACCACCAGGATTAAAATTCTCTTTCAGTTCTGTTGTCCCAAGCTTCTTTTCAAACATTTGTGGGTAAGGTGCCTTCTTTGCCTACCGTCCTAAGTGCTGCCACTGTGGAGTGCATCCACATTTGTGTGTGGATACAGCTAAGAGCTGGTGAAAGATTGCCCTGGACCATTCCAAGTGCCTCTACAATCAGCTGGTGGTCTCTCTCATTAATTTTCTCCCACAGAGGCAATATATCAGATAAGAGCCATTGATTAGTCCCCAATGCTAATAGAGAGGATCGCAATGGGTGTTCTAATTTGCTTAAATCACTTGTTGTTGCACTTAGTTTATTTAGGAGCACTTCAACATCTATACCATTAAGGACTCCCTGTAATACCAGTTGCATCCCTCTTTGTTTGCTTTGAAGGGGGATGAGCAGAGAAAGGGTAATCGGTCCTGGGTCAACACTTCACAAGTGATGTTAATTGTATACCGTTACTTCTTAAACTATTATCTGTCATCATACAACAACTGGTGTTAAGTGTTGAGCAGCAGCTGGTATTTTCAAGGCAATGAGACCTGTCCTGCTTACCTTTGCCCAGGCTAAATTATAAACCTTATCTGATGGGCACCAGAAAGCAAGAGCCTCCCTGTCAGGTGTTTCAGGAACTGGTAACCTTGTTCCTATATAATCTAGGAAAACTATCTTCCCTTTGGATTTGTTAACTTTCCACTAATCCGGATCATCCATCATTTTTATCCTTAGCTATGCTGGAGCAGTAACAGAGTCAATAATACCGAGAGTAGTGAGATGTCCCATTCATTCTTAGCTGATGTGAGAGTTTTTCCAGGAGTCAGTCATTTGTCAGCTGGCTGGCTAGTTACCACCTGCTTGATGGGAGAATGGTGTATCCATCTTTCTTTTCCTAAACTTTTAACAGCAAAATAGGAACATAGTAAGATGGTTTACGGTGTTTCCCACTTAGGTTCCAGTTTGTATTTTCATGAGAACGTGTTAATTAAAATGTCATCTCCAGGTTGTATATCATGGACCTGTATTTCCAGAGGTGTAGGCTATACCACTGAGCGTATTTCTGTTATTTTCAAACCCTTCCTGCATATATATGATGTGTCAACCATGCATCAGATGAGACCAGTAGGTGTTTTAACTGGGTATTACCTTCTTTAATAAGGCCCTGTGTCAGCCTTTCTTGTTGGAAAGGCTTCTACCCAGCCTGGTAACTGATGTATTATCACTAACAAGTGTATTCATTGCTGCTACATCAGCCAAGGCATTTCCTTCCCTAATTTCTGTAGTGGCCTTGGTATGTGGCTGGACAATATATTACAGCAATTTCTTTGGGTAGCTGGGGCTGATTCCAGCACTTGTGTATTTCTTCTCCACTTGACACTTTTTTTCCCCAATGATGTGAAAAACCCTCCTTCTTTCCATAGCTTTGCCATTGTGTGGTATACCTGAGAGCATACCGAGAGTTTTTTGGCTCGTTTCCCTTTTCTCAGTTCTTCTGTACATGTCAGGGCTACCAGTTCACACTGTCCTTGCTGGGAGCGTGCCGTGGTTACACTAAGCAATTAATACCCTTTATTTCTTCACAAGGTGAGGAGCCAGTCCCTCATCTTTACAGCTGGGTGTTTGTACGTCCCACGCCTGGTGCTGTTCCTGTTTGCAGAGCTGATAACTGATGGCAGAGAAGACTTTACTGTCTGAGGAATACTTATGCAAACAAGCACAATGGCTTAATAGGGAACACCCGGAGAAATCTCCAAAGAAAGCGCCGTAAATTCCCCTTCCTGTGGATTTATGGGGAGATTTTTCACAGATATTTATGGTTTCCCAGGTGCGTTGTTGTGACTCCTTAGCGCAGATTTGCATGGCGTGCTCCAGGAGCTGATGAGAGGGGAACATTGACGGGGCAGCCCTGTGTTCATACCAGGATGGGAGTGGGAAATGGCTCCTTAATCCCTTGGTGAATTCCTCCTGTGCGCAGCAGCTTGTAGCTCTGCCAGCACCAGCTGAGCACCTGGAGAGGCTGGCGAGTGGGGCTGGCTGGATTTTGGTGGCCTGATCAATTTAGATGGTCCTGGTGCAATGCAAGTGTAGGTCACCTGCCTCAGCCCTGTCTGAGAGTGCTGCTCCATCCACCCCTGCAGGGCTGGGCCACACCAACACTCCCCTGTTGCTGTCCACAGCCAACCCATTGAAACACATCTCTTTTTCTCCTCTTTTTCAGGTTCCTTGCCTCACCAGCAAGTCCTTGTAGGATTTCAGCTCTGGTAAGTGCAGTTGTGTTTTCTCCTTGCTGAGTCCATGCCAGTTGCAAAAGTGTCGCGTGGGGTTGGAGGGGCAGTGGGCTGGGCACCACCACCACTCCCCAGGCAGGTGGAAGAGCCTGAGTGTGCCTCTGTTAAGGAGCCAGTTCCTGCTGCACTTCACCCCAGAATTATTTCCCCTCTGTGGGAAAATACGCTGAGATATGTCAATCAGTGCCCTTCCGTAGTCCATGAAGGGAAATGCTGTGGGCATCTTTAATCCTCCCTGGGTAAACTTTGTTAGATGGGAACTGAAAACTTTGGTGATTGGCATGATGATTGTAATAAAAGCTGGGAGGTATCTGCCACTGGGTGGGACTTAGGGGACCTTTGGAACAATAAGAAGGTGAACTGGTGGGTGGAAGGAGAGCACAACCTGCCCGGGGACCTTTGCAGAGGAGCCAGGCTTAGAGGAGCATTTAGGACCTGGAAGAAATGTGAATGTCAGAAGCTGCAGTCCTGGCTGCAAGCTAGTGTTGTCACCTGTAGCCTTTCCAGGAATGTGCTCCTCTCAGGCCACCCGCTCTGCCACCAGCCACCCGGCTGACTCTCCTGGGGAGCCAGTGGGCAGAAGGATAACATTTCTGGGCTTTCTCAGGCTCAAGTCCCTGTGCCATTCAGTGTTTGATGTTTTCACACTTCTAAAGTCCCCATGGGTTTTCTAACCTTACCTTTAACCCAGCAGAAAGGGTCCTGGTTCTGTGCTGGGGTAAATTAGCAGGAGTGTCTCGCAATCAGCGTGGTTACCATGTATTGTGTCATCTTCACCTTTGTCCTCTTGATGTGTTCTCTTTAAAAAGTACGCATTTATCAAAAAAGCAGCCTCTTTGTTTGATGCTATCTGTTGGTTTGATAATTAAGTCCCACGGAAGGCACTGACATCAGCCATATGCTCAAGGATTTGCCACTGATGTCCCAGGTTGCATGGCTCTTGAACTTGAGGGGTTTTCTTTTCTTTAGCTGCAAATGATTGACTACTTCGGGCCTAAAATTATTGAAGGGAGGGTTGTTATGGTGATCTCAGGGTTTTGGGGTGCTGCTGGTGTGACCTTGCTCTGAGACAGAGCTGTTCTGTGATGGGGACACCACTGTCTGGGGCATTTCTGACCATGGCAGGGGGCAAAAGAAGGTTGTGGATCCTGGTGCCTAGGGAACTGCCCTGATGTCTTCTCCTTGTGCATCCGTCTCACCAGAGGACATCGGGCACGGCGTGAGCTTACCCCAAAAGCTATTCCTCACTCCACAACTGTGCAGAGACTCCTGATCCGTGATGCTTTGCTCGTGACCTTGGCAGCCTCAGCTGGGAGCAGCTCAGGCCCTTGGGAGAGCTGTGCTGCGTTGAGGAAGCAGCACTGCCATACTCCAGCATGTGGAGAAACTCCAGCCAATAGGTGGATGAACCAATCAAGTGATTTTTCTGTGTCAGGGCTGTGTTACATTGGGAAGTGAACATACAGCTCTGTCTTCCCAGACAATTCCTGCAGGAGCAGCTCTGGCCACGCTCCTTCCAGCAGCAAAAAGCAAGTGTCTGTAGCTGCAGAGTTGGGACAGGCAAGACGGGACCCACTGGTCCTTGAAAATGGGGAGAAAGTGGAAAATGGCCTGGAGGAGGGGGCAGTGGGGGAAAAGTGGTGGTAGAATTGCCTCTCCCGATGCAAAGTAATCGGCTCACGGCTTCTTCTCCCCAGTCCTCTCTTACACCCCTCCCGCTGCACATCTCTCCCCAGACGCGGCCATGTGTGTTAGCAGAGATAAAAGCTCTCTTCCCACGCGGGCTCTTCTCCCCCAGCATGCTTAATCATGAGCCAACGTGGCAAACAGCCTTCCTGAGAGATGCCCCGGACTTGGCTCCTCACTCTCCCTCCCTGCCTCCTGCCTTTTGCCTCGGCTCCCGCTCTGCCCCGCACCCCGGAGCTCCTCGCACGCCCCTGCAGCCTGCGCAGCCATCACGTGCCTCTGATAAATGAGCTTCATCTGCACCCAAAATTAATCACATTGTCATGCTGGCAGAGGATGAGGCAGCTGTGCCGAAATGCCTGAATCCCTGGCTAATTTATCACAGGGGCTGGATGCAGAGCTGCTCCGCAGCTCCTGCCGCATGGGGACATGCTCCGGAGAGGCGGATGGTGACGAGGAGCTGTGAGGCCTGGGAGCGAATGCTCAGGAGGACACATTCTCCTCCTCCCCAGAGCTCAGCCACTGATTTTCAACCAGGAGAACCTGGTGGGAGACTGCTTGTGCCCAGGAGGGCCAATGCTGCTGGTGACAGCCCAGCTCCTCCGAGCCACCTCGAACCTGGGAGCTGATGTGTCCTCCTGCGCTGGAGCACGCTCGGGAACCCAGAGCAGAAGACTAATGAGGGAAATGAATATGAGGGAATTATTCCAGGATTTCCAAAGCCATGGTCTTTGTGGATGGTGGAAGCAGGAGGCACCCAGCCAGGATGATGTGTCTTGTTCACTTCATTGCTCCAGTTTTACTCACCAGAAGCAAAGTGTTGACTGGCTGCGCCCGTGCTGCCTGTGATGGGCTGGGATCAGCACGGAGAACCAGCTCCAGGGCGAAGGGCTCCCAGCTGGGCCAGTTCCTGGTACAGGACATCTGGGATGGGGGCCAGTTGTGATGTTTGCTCCTTGTGCTGTGCATCTTTCTGGGATCCACATCATCCTGCTTGCTTGTTGGTTGCCGGCTGCTCCTCTCCATTTCAGTGTGGGTTTGCTGGGCAGACTCTCTTCTCCTAAGTCCATCCCTAGGACAGACGTGGGTTTCTCCAGTATATTCACTCTTCGCTTGTCTTGTAATTAATTACTAATTCCAGACCAGACTCAGTTCTGGAGTGCTCATTAACTAATTGGATGCCTTCCAGCAAATCCCAGCAGTCCCTCCACGATGGGAAAGTCATGCGTTCCTTGTCTGCTTCCTGATTGCTTTGTCCCCACATAGTCGATGGGAGCACCTTGGAAGAGATCCACTGGGGCTGCTCTCCTGGAACTAGCAGGGGGCTGCTGACAACACAGCAGGTGCTTCCTTGGGGGTGTTTAATAATGGACAGCAAAGCAAAGCAACACAGAGATGCCCCATACAGTGACTGGTGGCATCCTTCGCTACGCTCCCAGCTGCTGGGAGAGGCTGGAAACCTGCTCTGCCCACTGGTGTCTGAGGGTTTTACACCGACTCTGTTTGCAGATATTGTCGGATGTGGGTTTTTTCCTCATGGCCCAGCAGAAATGCTGGAAAACTGTTGTCCTTTGCAGTCTGAAGCTCTGCGTTGCTCACGCTTTGCTGTCATGGGGAGAACTGGTCCCATGATTTTAGAGAAAAGAGGCTTTTATCAATAAAATTGAGCTGCTGGTGCTCTGAGCAGCTTGCCCAGACAAAACAGTGAATGGCTTTTGTTAAAACTTTAAATCTTAACTTACAAGGGCATGGACTCCCTTAGATCAGCCGTAAGCTGGTGTTCAGATACACGTGGTGTTTTGAGGAGGGAGAAAGGGTGTTTTGGTCTCCTGTGCCTGTGAGGGCCTCGTGGGATCTCTGGCCACTGGGCAACCAGCAGTCACAGGCAGCTGAGCAAGAGAGAGTGGAAGGCTCAGTCTGAGCATCTCTGAGCCTCCTCCTCAGACCCTGCTGGGCTGACCCAGGAGCTTTCCTCCCTCCTCACCTGCATGCTTCAGAGTGGATTTTGGGGCTGGGCTGTGCTTGTGACTCTGTTTCCAAGCTCTTTGGAGAGGCAGATGCGTGCATGGCTGTGAGTAGGAGACACGTCTGAGCTGATGTTCATCCTTATTTCAACTCCCCCAGGGCCTTTGGGGGATGATGCACCCTTCAGTCAGCACAGACGAAAAATTACAGTTCTCTTGGCTCAGCTGCATGTTCAGAGTGAGCCGCTGCCGAGGCAAGGGCTCCCATGGATGCCACCCCTAACCCTGGTGCATGGTGATCGGTCCCAGTGGTCAGCATTGCTCAGCCTTGTTGAGGCTGCCTACTTCACCAGGCTGCTTTATTTTTTTTTTCATATGCTCTTATTTTTTTAAGTCAGGGCTACAGCTGAGGTTTTGTAGGCACTCTTTTGCCAAGACATGACCGGCTTGTGCCCGCTGGTGAGTGGAGAGGCCGGGGAGGAGCCAGGGAGCAGCTGAGATGTGACGTGGGGAATTGGAGATGTGTGGTGACACCAGTGCAAAGATTGATCACACAGCCTGGGAAATAACAGCTCGTGTTTCCAGAGTGTGCGTTGAGAGCGTGGAAGGCAGCGCTCCTCGGGAGCCTGGCAGCAGGGGACATCAATGCTGGGAGACTCCAAAAGATGCCTTTGCTTGGGTTGTGTGAGGAGGAGTACTGAGGGTCAGTCCCAGGTCTCACTCAGGTGGCTGGGCTGCTGCTGGTGCCAGGACAGGGCAGGACCTCCTGCCAGAGTCAGGCCTGGGCAGCTGCTGCTGCCTCTGCTCAGCATTTACCATCCCCTGGGCTGGGAGGGAGCCCAAACACCGCTCCAGGAACGGCAGAGAGAGGCATCCCCAGGAGCACATGGGATGCTCCACGGATGTTGAGACACCTCGGCAGAGGGAAACGCTTTTCTGCCCAAAGAAAAGGCTTTTCCAGGCTCTGTTAGAGCTTGGGGAAAGCCTGCTGTGGCTATTTTGAAGCACTCTTTGGCTGGAGGTGCCCAAGTCCTTTAGGACTCAGAGTTCAGTTTCTGAAAGGAGCTGTTCCCTAGAAATTCAAAGTAACTGACTGCAGATCCCTGTGTAACCAGCAGGCAGGGCAACAGTTAAGGACTTGTCACGGCAGGGCTGACACCAGCCTGCTTTTCAGGTGCAAATAACTGTGCCACAAATTACATCAGACTTCACTATCCATTAACAGTCCTCTGTTCTTTGCTCCTCTGATCTTTTGTCAGTGTGAAGGAACTGGAAGTGGTTCTTTGGGTCTAGTCCAGCCCCAGGGTATTAAATTGGACATCTGTCCCTCTGTCTCTTGTAGAATCCATATGGATGTAATGGATTTAGTGGCATCTTGCATTTTCCTCTGTCCAGGCACAAATAATGGTATTCCGCCCTGGCACCCAGTGGTGCAAAACTCCCGCACCCACATTTTGGAGAGCGCTGTGATCTGGATCCTCACCTGTGCTCCTCTGAGCTCAGCCTTTGGGGGTTGGGCATGGTTTGAGAGGGGTTGTGCATGGTTTGTGTGGGGGTTTGGCATGGTTTGTGTTTCCTTGAACCACCATGCTTTTGGACAGAGCTGGAAGCACCAGCCTCCCTGGCACGCTCCGAAGCCAGCTCCAGGGAGCTGAAATAACTTGGTGTGACTCTGCAGAGCCTGATTTCTAGTCCATGTAATTAAACACCCAGCTGTTGAAATCTTTTCTATGTATTCAAATTGAGACTTGGCAGGCTTGGGTAGCAGGGAGCTCGCCTCGGCGACCAGGAAGATCCGTGGTGCTCTTAAAGCAAACTCCATCATACCTCAGCCAGGATGGGCAGGGATCTGAGCACGCCAGAGATGCTTTCATGGGCTGAGCTGGTGAGATTGGGTGGGAAATTTTGCTGTGTTACTGCTGGGACTGGGAGCTTCCCTAGAGATGGGGTCTCCAGACACCAAAAGGAGTACCCAGAGCCCCTGAAGGGCACATAGGGGCTACATTTTGTGCTGAGGTCTTGAAGGGAGAAGAGGGCTCAGCATCTGGAGATTTTCCAGGCAGTGCCTGAGCTGAGCCTAAGGATAACCGCCTCATCCCACTGGAGCTGGCAGGAGAAGATGGCTGCTCCCCTAAATTCCAGATTTGTCCATCAGTAGCGATGATGCACCGAGAAATAAATGTCACTTACAAAATTTATGGGAGAGCTGCTTTGCTAGCCTCCTTTTTTAAGGTTATACTAAAAATTAAACCACATTGCCCCCAAGGGGGAGTGGCGGGCTGTCACCGTAGCAAGCGTCCCGTCCCGGTGTGTCACGGAGCAGCACGCACGTGTGTGCACACAGCGTACGCAGGCATCGACAGGCAGGCATCGCAAGCGGCGCCGCTCACGTGGCTGCTTAGCTGAGGAAAAAGCGTTATTTTTATACTTACACTTTATATGGCAATTTCCTGCCCGCGGGGCGGGGGGCAGAAAAACATCGGGGAGTTACACAAGCTCAAAACCGAGCTCCCGGTGTAAAACCTGGCGCGTGACTTCTTTATGCAGCGGGAGCGCAGACTCGTCGGGGGTGCGGGCACACATGGCACGGCTCAGGATGGGATCCCAGAGCCCCACGGCGTAGGCACCGTGAGCTCGCAGGAGGTGTTTCTTCGCAGTTAAGCAGGGGATCAGGGTGGCTTTGAGGACTGTTTTCCGTCCCCGCCCCGAGCGGTGGGGCGGCAGTTCGAGGTCCGGCTCCCCCCGGCCGCTCCCGTGCCGCGTGTCTGGACGGGGCGCTCCGGCTGGGGGACGTTCATCCCCTCTGGCAGCGGAGCTAATGCGATTAAGGGCTTTCCTCACCCTCCGCTCAGTGCTCATTAACGTTTCCCTGCTAAGGAGTTTAGAAGCGTCGCCTCATCTCGCCGCAGCTTTGGTTTGTGACGAGGGGAGCGGGCGGGCGGTGCAGGGGGGAAGGCTCCCCGACCCTGTGGGTTCTGTCCGGACAGCGACAGGGCCACGGAGGGCGGAGATGTGGCTGGGAGAGCCGCTGCAATGCCGTGCAATGCCACCAACCCCAACGCTTCCAGCAAGGAGTCCTATTTCTGCCGGGGATTGGGAGCTGGGGAGGGCAGATGCCCTGGTTGAGGCAGAGTGACGCTGCCTGCCTGGTAGCCTGCGAACGGAGACCTACAAACAGCTTCTGTGTGGTGTCACAACCCCGTCCTCTGTGCAGGCAGGGAGAGAACCCAGTTTTGGAAGCCTCCTTCCCAGCTCTCAAAATCGAGAACCAGAAGAGATATTTTTATTTGGTCTTACAAGTAGGTTTTGAGACATCTCTAAGTGGGTGCTTCATAGTCTGCATAGAAATAAAACCCCCCCGCGTGCCACACAAAGCCCTTCACAGCAGCAAGCCCGAGGTTTTGCCCTGCTGCCTCTACCCTGTGCTCTCCTTTTGCTCCATGTCCCTGGCCAGCTCTCCTGGGGGCACCTGGAGCAGGCTGACACGAGTTCTGACCCCTGTCCAGCGAAGTTTGATGCAGAAGATGCTTCTAGACTTTCTGTGGTGGGTCCCAGTTGTCTTTTTAGTCACCTGAAATGTGTCAGTCTGTGTTGAACCAAAAAAGAAAAGTGTGTTTGATGATTTTTTTTCACTGAATATTTTAATTCTTCCATCAAGAAAACCTGAATCTCCCATGGAAATTGTGTTTCCTGTTTGAAAACAGGTTGTTAACACGCCACTCAGCACTACAGAAGGCTGCTTTTCCAGGGGCTAATACCTGAAGATTGACTGATTTCAATATCTAGCACGCTATATCCTCTGATTCAGCCTTTTCTCTGCATCTTTGGGGCTTTTGTGCTTTTCCTTTCTCCGATGTGGATCCTCTGGTGCCTTGCAAGACCCAGGCTCCTGCTGCAGCCTGGCTCAGCTGAGCTGAGGAAGACCTCTCCACTCTGTCTGCCTGCCTATTTCCATGAAACCTCCAGGAATTTAATAACTTTGAGATTTTCAGCTGTCACTCACACGCTGTTGAATTTGACTGCTGAGTCGGAGTGTAATTAGGCGAGACAGACAACACGTGGAGCACGTGATGGCACAAGACTTGTTTTCTTAAGGAAACCATGCCAACAAAAAAAAAAAAGAAAAAAAAGATCTAAAAATACCTGTTTTCAAATTTTTTGCCTTGTTCTACCTGCAGACAGCTCTTGACTGGCAGTAAGGGAACGTGGGCTGCCCTGGGGTGGTGACACCCAGCACTGGGTGCTGTGTGGGCAGGATGGGTGTTCTTGTCCCTGCAGTCCTTGGGGACACGAGGCTGAGAACTCAGCATGGCAGCCTTGGTCCCTTTGAGATGACACTGGGTGTGAATGAAAGACGTGACACGAGCATCTCCAGCAGCACTGTGCTATTTCAGGGCGGACCCGTCAACTCAGAACCATCTTTTATAAATAAAGGAGATTGTAATTAAAACCACAAATTGTTAACAGTCTATTACACTGCACATTCTGCCAAATAGCGGAGCATCCTTTGAAATACCTGTTAAAATACTGAATGGTGCTGCCATTAAGGGACTTTGGCTCGTTGCTGAAGGTGCTGCCTTCAGCCCTAGGTCTGTGTCCTGCTCCAGGACACCTTGGTGGTGCAGGAGGTCTTGGCTGAAGCAGCCAGCGTCGGGTTTGGAGGTGATGCCTGATTGCTTTGTGTAGCCTGTGTGCCCCGTCTTCCCTTTGGAAGGGGGATATCAGCATCAGGAGCAAAGGGCGGGCCTTTGTGCCAAGGGAGCTACTGAGCCTGTTACTGTGTTGGGAGGAATGGAAGATGCTGCCTAGGGCTTGTAGTGGAGCCTCATGCTGCAGGCAGAAGCAGGCAGGAGGAGAAGGGTGAGGGCTACTGCTGAAGGCCGCAGGTCCTGGTCGAATCACTGCCCTCCAGGGTCCGGCTTTGTGTCTGGGATGCTCAGAGAAACCCAGACCCACACAGCTCCCTGCCCGTGCCAGCTTTTATTCCCCTTATCCGCTCCTCTCTCTCGGTGCTGGCGGGCAGCCCAGTGCCAGGCTTTTTATGCTTTTCCTTTTGTCTTTTTCAATGAGAATAAATCTTTTTATCTGTTGACTGTGAGACTGTGCTGCAAACAGAGTTGTACAGATCTTGCGGGTTTTTTATAGCCACCTCCATCTTCCAGGTTGATGGTTTGCAGCTTGGTCGGTGCCCAGAGTTGGCACTGCTGGCTTGGACGGAGCTTAACCCCAAAGGCTCCATGCTGGAGACCGGGATGCAGGGATGGAGACCTGCCCTGCCACCCCCATGGCATGATGTTGTCTCTGCTCACCTTGTACTGAGTGTAAGAGGAAAGGGGAAGCATGTGGCTGGAAGGAGGCAGACACAGAGCAAGGAAAACCCGTTCATTTTGCTTAATTATGACTGACTGTGACAGCCCGCATCTTTAGTTTGAAAAGTATCTGTGAGGTACGGGCTGCTTCTCTCAAACAGGATAATTATGTTAATTAAAATGCTTTCTTTATGGCAGTTCTGATTAATAAAAACAGTTCCAGTGCTCTCTTTAAACACGCTAACCTTCTGTTGTGCAGGAAAACTGGCTTTTCTCAGCAATTTATGACTTTTAAAAGAGATTAGAGCAGGACAGCCTGCTGCTTTCACACAGTAACGCTTCCTCCCTGGGGGAGAGCAAGGCAGCCCACCAGCACAGTGCCCTGCTCGTGGGGAACAGACGGAGCAGAGCACTCGGGCAGCAATGCCGGAGCAGGCAGCAACATGTGCCCGTGTGGGAGCTAGGGATGGGAGGCATCAGAGAGCTCTGTGAGAGTGCCAGGGAATAAAAATACCACTTATTTCTCTAATTGCTGTTTATTTCCTCTGCAAAGTATTGGGATAATTAACAAGCTCCCAATTAAGAAAAAATTGTGTGTAGAGGAAAAACAGGTATGAGTGCCAAGAGAGCTGGGTTTGTGCCAGAGCGTGGCGAGGGGCAGTGGTGGTGGTCCCTCTTGCTGACCACACGTGGGATGGGGCCCTCTGGGGACTCCAGCACTCTGGAGGATGTGGTGATTTCCCAGTTCCTCACCAGAGACCTTTCCCAAGATGAAGGTTGTGCTTCCAGAGGTTTGAAAGCTTAGGAGCTCACGTGATCACTGGTGTGGCTGCCTCATGTTTTGTCCTTTGGCTGGTTTGCTGGTCCTTGAAGGTGTTTACTTCCTGCGTGTGGAGGTTCGAGGCCCCTGAGCACAGTCTGGTGTGGGTTTGGAGGGGGGCCTGAGCATCCACCACCCTCCTGAGAAGCAGTGGCAATTTGGGAGAGCTTGGTGTATCTGCAGGTAGCTTTGAAAATACCATCAGCAGGCAGCCTGGTGTTCCTAAGGAGGCAACACTTGCTGTTCATAAGGAGGATGGGTTTGCCACACACTTGTCCCCAAATGCCAGTCCCCAGCCAGATGCACGTTCCCGCTGTGGCGAGGAGGTTTTGTGTCCTCCCCACCTTCCCTTTTCCTTTTTCCACATCTTTCCCCTGGCTTGCCATCCCTGCTGGCAGATGGTGCTTTAGGCTGGGCCAGATGCTGGAGCAACACGTGAAGCAGTTCTTAGCTCCCGCTTCCCAGGCCCAGCAAGGGACTCTTACACAGAGGTAGTGACTTACATTGGATCCCTTCCCTTCCTCTATGGGCAGGAAAAGACCAGCACCTCTAGCAGCCCACCCTCAGGTTCGGGGAGTGCTGCTGAGCCCTCTCCTTCGGCAGGTGCTTTGGGAAGGGTGACACCATCCTTCTGCCCTGCAAGGTAGCTGGCCAGAGGAGTTTGGGTCTGTTCTGCCCTGCTCCTCTAGGAGAGGAGGAAAGCGAGTGCTTGTCCCTGACTCTGTGAAATGCTGCGTGTGACCAACAGCCCTTGCCCGAAGAGGTGACAGCATTAGTTTGTCATCCAGCTGTGACTCCTGATGTAGAGCCGGGTGACTTCACTGGGTTTGCTCGACCTGGTGAACTGCTGGCAGGCAGCCCCACTCCCCCTCTCTTGCCACATTTGGAGTATTTTGGGAAGGATTGGTGTGGGAGAAGTGGAGTAAAAAACCCTTAGAGGCTCTAGCGTATGAAGTGTGGGCCAAGGGAGGGTGGTGAGGGGCTGTGGGGTGAGGTTCCTGCACACATCCAGCAAGGCAGCTCTGCCCTCTGGTGTGTTTGCAGTCCACAGATCTTGGTGAGCAGTGGAGTCATTGACAGAAGCTATCCAGAACTTCCCTGCAGGTTATTTCCCCAACTTGGGGGGCCACAGCCACCCCAGCATGTCTCCAGCCCCCTGGCACAGCCCTTCCCTTGCCCTGCAGGCTTGGCTGGGGCTGGCTCCGCTCCACTCCTCTCCTCTTCTCTCCTCTCCTCGCTGCCCCGTTTACCTCTGCTATATTTACATGTCTATTTTATGATTTCAATTTTTAATGCTTCTGCTCTTTGAAGATGCTTAATGCTTTGGAGTGGAACATTTTCTTCTGAGTCCTGAGTGCCAACTGAGGACAGACCAATAAATCAACTAATAACTGGAGCCTCATTTTCTGCTCCCATGGCTGTGAGTTAACCCTCCTTGTGCCTCCAAGGCTGTCCTGGTGCTTCCCATCTCCCTGGGCAGGAGAGCTGCCTGTGCCAGCTATGAACACCCTTTGGCTGGGCAATGTCAGGCCTTTGGGATTCCCATGCTGGGCTGTATCTTAAGTGGTGGTTTCTGGGTGTATCTGAAGTGATGGTTTCTGTTGCTGTTGTACCCGGGCTGGAGATTAACGAGGCATCCAGAATTCAGGAGAACGGAATTATTTATTAATATACAGATGGGTTTTTATATGTTAGTTCGCTTAATGTTTGCTTGAATGGCAGAAAATTATTGGACCTCTGACCAACCACCCATCAGGTGTGATCGGTCAGTCCACACAACACCCATTTCAAAATATTTTTCTCAAAATATCATAACAATCCTTTGGTAAAAACAGCAGGTGTAAAGATAGAGAAATAGTTTACAAAAACCTGTAACAGTGTTTTTCATAGTTCCTGTGAGAAACATAAAGTTCTCACAGAATGCAGCAGAAAGCTGAAAAATTCCTCTGCTAAAACTTTTCAGTGTCCACAGGTTTTCAGCTGCCACCTTCTTTCTTTTTCTGTCACCACTGGTCCCAACGCCTCATTGGGTCAGCAGAGCTGGAGATTAGGAAGGCAGCCTGCAGAGAGTGGGCTGCATGGTGGGTGGGTCTGGCAAGTCACCCAGTGAGACCCAGGCTGTTCCAAAGCTCCTCAGGACGGGACAGCCAAGTGCCATCTTTGTGATGCCACAAAATCCAGGACCTCTAACTGTGCTCTGCAGGAATGACATCTGGAGAAAGCCACTTCCCTGCTGCTTGCACAGGGAACTCTTGCTCTGCCGACAACTTGTGGCAGAACTGGAGGAACCCCTCAGGAAGGCATCCCATCTCCCTTTCACTGGCAGCTGGAGCTGATGAATCCCCAGCGCAGGAGAACGTGCTCTGCACTACGAGTCTAACAGAAAGTGGCAGATCTTAGGTAAATCTTCTTTCCAGCTATTCAGCCTAGCCCCCAAGGGCTGAGGACTTTCCACACTGCTGCCTTCATTAGTCCAACTCTATTTCCTGTTCTCATTCATCTCAATAACATCTAATCCTTTAAAGAAGCACCTGCTCTTACCCGATCCTGCAGTGAGGTCTGCAGGGTACTTGCAGGGCATCTGTGCTTCCCCTCCGCACGTCCACACCTGCAGGCTTGAGGATTCAGGTGCTAGCCCTGCTCTCAAGATACCTTCCCTGAGACAGGATGCTGGCCTTACCTTGCTCTAATACTTCATTGCCTGTTGAATTATGAAAGCGCTGCTTGCATCACCTGGCAGATGGCCACAGAGCTGCCTCTCAGCTGCTCTTTAACTTCTGACTCCAAGGTGTTGCATGCATTAGCCTCACCTGCTCTGCATCTGGAGCCAGGCTGTGTCCGTGGGCTGTGCTAACACGGGGTGCCCAGGGCCCTGGGGAAGCCCTGGCCTTGCAGAAAGCAGCCACCCCTGGTCTCTGCTCCCCTCAGGGGGCTCTGGTACTGTGCTGCTGTACAGTGGGCAGGGGTGCAGGCACAACAGGCGGGGGGACCCCTGGGCCAGCAGCACATGGGGCTGGACACACCAGTGTCCTGTGGTGAGCCTTGCCAGGCAGGAGGGCTTGGCATCCCCATGCCCAGGTCCCCGACCAGCAGTGGTCAAGGCCCTCTGGTCTCTCCACACCCTGGCACCAGCCGGGTGCCCTTGGCACTGCTGATGCAGAGCGGAAAGTGGGCTTCACAGGGCTCCATGGCCGCCTAATGAAGCGCTGGACCTTCATAAACGCTCTGTGAGCCGGGCACATCTCCTGGTACCCTTCCTCTGCCACAGCAGCACAGGGCTGCATAGCAGTAAACCCAGGCCATGCTATTGCCCACCTTTGTTTTTTGTCTCTGATGCTGTGGGTTTGCTCCTGGGGGCTGGAGCCCCACAGATACATCTGCAGGGGCTGGGGCTGCACTGAAGGTGCCCAGCAACAACCAGGAGTGGGCTCAGCCAAGGTTTGATTCCCTCTTTTGCTGTCAGAAGTGATTTGTCCCTAGGGAGCTCTCACCCTTGGCACAGCCTGGTCCCCAGCCAGCTTGGTTTTGGCAAGCCAGGAGTGCCCAGGGCTGGTTGCCAGAGCTGCTCTGGTGCTCAGCTGATGGCTCAGGCTGCCCAGTGCCATCTCCATCGTTCCCAGTGAGTGCTGGGAGAGGGTGGGGAAGGGAGCAGGGCCCTTCTTGCAGCCTTGTGCTCTGTTGCTCTCTGATGGCCCGCCTTGTGTTTATCCGTAATTATATTGTGGTGACACGGCTACGGTTTCCAAATCCATACACAAATGCTTAATAACCCATGGGAATGCTTTCCCATTCGTTAAGGGGCACAGGCTGGGTCCATTTCCCCTGGTCCTGCACAAGCCGAGCGTGGGGCAGCATCTCAAGGCTGGTCCCCTCTCTGCAGGGGACCTGCCCTGGCGTGACATCACCTCTGTCCCCTGCATCAAACACTCTGGAAATGGAGGCAGAGGGTATTCAGGAGTAAAATTTTCCATCGGAAAATGTATTTTTTATCAAACTACATTATCAGAATCAGCATGTAGCCATGGAGCCAACATTCAGGTGGGAGAATATTGAAGCAAATCACTCTGGCTTCTGTCTGTTGACAGTGTCCAGGAAATTCAAATGTGTCTCTTTGATTTGATGTGTTTTGACTTTTATGTTTTAATTTAATATCCAGGTTGTATTTAACATTTTATTATGGTTCGTGCTCGAGAAATTAAATACTTTTTCCCTTACTGCGGCAAAATTCCTGAATATTTCCCAGTGAAATGCCAGGGCTTGGGTTTTTCCTGAGTCCTGTCCTGCAGGTGATTTTGATTCACTGAGCTCAGTGCAAAACAAGACTTTTCATTTAAGAACCTTGCACAAACCAGATATTGGTTTCTATTAGGCAGTTTCTGAAAATTCATGGCTTTTTGGTTACATGTGCCCTGGAGCAGGTTTGGGGATCTGGGGAAGCAGCACGTGTCCTTGTCTGGTGTTTGGAGGTGCTGCTGAGGCAGTGTAGAGGTAGATTTGTTTATGGTTTTGACCAGACCACCAAGGGATGGAGGTGTCTGGGGAGGACCATATCCTGTGCTGTTGTGGGTCCACTGCTGGGGACGGTGCTGGGAGGTGGCACATCCCCCTGGTGGGATGCCATGGGGTGCATCCCTCTCCCCTGCTGTGCGGCAGATGGACCACTCTGCTCCGCTGCAGCCATAGAGGGCAGGGGGTGCCACGGCGCTGGGGGGAAGTTCCTTTGCACCCCCAGTGAACCCTCCTTGAGTGAAGCGGAGCTGTAGGCAGAGCTCAGGGCGACCACAGAAGCTGCTGCTGGTGCCTGTTGGCTGCTTCCGTGCACGTGAGCACGTGCGCGGGTGTCTGTGCGTGCATGTGGGGATAAAGCCGCTTTCCAGGCAGTTCCTTTAACAACCAAATGACAGCTTGTTTGCTGCTAGGATTGCGGGCCTGCCTGGCAGAGGCTCCACACCAGAACTTTGGAAGCTGCCGCCAGCGAATAGCCAAACACATTTGTACGGGATCAGTCGACAGCGTGTTCCAGCCTCCAGCTCTGGCGGGGGGAAAAAAATCATCTCCCTGATATATGTGTTTCAGCACCAATTATCCAAGCCTCATTTGCTCTAGACTCACAAGACCATGTCCCATGACATCTATTAATTGCATTAAAGATCTCTCATTATCCTAAATCTCCAGGATGCAGAGTTGGAGTGGCTCAGGCCCAGGTTTTCAGGAGGGCACACGTGTGTGGGAGCACGTGGGATGGAGGGTGCACCTCATTCCAGGCAGGCAGGGCAGGCACAGCCACCACTGGCAGCACTGGCGTGTTCCTCCCAAGCCTCTGTCCCTGGTTATTCACAGCTGGGTTGTGGCTGATCCCTGGGGCGGGATGTGACACTTGGCTCGGAGCAGCCTGGCAGAGCCTTTCCTGTGGTCCCTGAGGTGTCGGGTTCCGTGAGGGAGCGATGCTGCCAGCACTCCGCACCGCACGCCGCCAAGCACAAGCCCACTGCCCCTTCTTTGCCAAATACTTATTGTTCCTGCTTTGAACTTCTGCAGAGTGAGGTTTGCCAAGGCTCCAACATGAATCATTAATTAACACCTCGAGGGCTTTTTTTTTTAATTTTGTTTGTTTGTTTGTTTTGCTTTTTTTTTTGGTTTTTTTTTTTTGGCGTGTGTTGTTTTGCTTTCATAATTGAAAACAGGGAGAGGAAGGCAGTGTAGGGGTAGGATAGCAGAGGTGCAGTCAGAATCATTTCACCATCCATTGTCAGGAGGGTGCCTTGGGTGCCCTGCTTGCCCTTGCTCCTTGGGCTGGGCTGTAGTTGCTGCTGAGGCTTTGGGCACTCAGATTCCTGCCCTTCAGCCTCAACCCTCATCCTGCCTGCCAGGCTCCGTGTGAGCAAACATACCCTCGTCTGGCTGTGAGCATCCCTCTCCCCTTGTCATCCTCCTCCTGCACCCTGTGTCATGGTTGGGTCTCCTCTGATATTCACAGTTCTGGGGGTGCCCTTTGCCAAGAGTGAGTGCAGGGACCCTGAGGTTCAGTATGGAATTGCATTGCTTCCTTTGGAAACGTCATTCCTTGATGAGGCCTCTGGAGGGGCTGGTGGAGGCAGAAAGCTCAGCAGGGCACCAAAGAAAGGCTTGGAAAGGAAAAGGCAAAAGTAAAAAGGACAGAAAGGTCTCATTAAAAGAGAAAAATACGTTTTCATTTACTGAAGCAGCCTCAGGATTGCGGAGAGCGGAGGAGGACAGTAAGGTCTGCCTGGAGGCTGACAGCCCAACTTCTCGTACAGGGTGTGCTCCAGTCCCCGACCATCGCGGTGTATTCCAGTGCCTTGCTGGACTGGGGAGCACCAGGTGGGTCGGTCTCATGGTGCTGAAGGGAGGGACGGGCCTGATCCCAGAGCTCAGGGAACGCAGCAGGAACGGGCAGCATTTGCAATAATGCCCAGGCCCTCGAGCCTGCATGAGCTCTTGCCATTTCCACCCTCTTTCTGGTGTAATAACTTGTTCCTTATTGACATTTTTATTCCGAACACAGGGAAAATGCCAGCACGGTAATTGCTGTACATGTAAAGCAAGGCACCGTGCCATATCCTCCAGATCATTTCCTTCCCCCTTCCCCCGGCTTCTAAGGCCGAGGTGGAAGTGAGCGGTGGCTGGAGGGTGGGATACAGGGACCCGCATGTGCCATGGAGCTGCCACCAGGTGGGTGGGACACAGGCACCGTCCCCTCCTCCGCAGTGACTCACAGGGCAGCGGCAGGGCTGGGAATAACACCAGGTCTAATTGCTCTGCTAACAGCTAGACCCGCTGCCTCCAGGAACACTTACATCTGCAGATATCTTGTGGTTTCTAATACCATCAGAAATCACTCTTGCTCTCATGTTTACCAGAATGCAATTGCAACCCCTTGATGTCTGCATAACAGCCTTCCATCTCCCAGTTCCCCACAAACAGTGACAGAGCTGTGACAATCAGGAAGGAGGCAAACAAGAAGCAAAAACCCACTGGGATCCAGGGAAAAAGCTGTGTCCTGCGGGATGTAAATCGAAAATAGAAATGCTCTTCCCTCCCCCCACCCCAAAAGCATTTGATAAAAAGATAATGTAGAAAATGCTGAATTTTGCAAAGCCATGGTAGCCACCCTTTTTCACAAAATAAGCCAGAAAATGTTTACTTCATGAGCAGAGCAGAAGCTGTAATGTTGTAAAATGATAGTGCTGGGGAGCCATCTGCTTATTGACTGAAGTCTGGAGCACGGGCTTTCTGCTACCGTGTCTTACAGAGACGGGTGTGCGCAGACGTGTGCCAGGGATGCACGGTGGATGCGTGCTGCCAGCGTGATTCCTTATGCCCAGCGGCTGGTCGTTCACGCTTGGAGAGACCTTGGGATGTCTGTTGGTTACACCAGGATGGGCCACCGCGTGCTGGCTGGAGATGGCAGGCTCTGGGCGTGCAGCAGGAGGATCTGGTTCTCAAAGCAGGTAGAAAAGCAAACCTGGGGCAAACAAGCAGCCCCATGAGCTCAGGGGCTCTCAGGATGGCTTTGGAGGGGGATTTCACTGCCGTAGCACTGACAAGGGGCACATCAGAGGGCTCAGCACAGCCCTCCCATGGATTTGCATCCGATGAGAGCCGGCTGCATCCCAGGCTCCTCCCGCCAAGGCCTCTGGGCCATGCCAGCACGTGGTCGCCTGTAGTTAAGTGGGGGATTATGCATGTCTGAACAGTTGGCATTGAACTCCTAAACTCTGGAAATCAAATTGTGCCCTGCAGAACGGCCGACCTGCTGCCGCCGAGGTCAGGGGGATTTGTGGCTGCCTGTAAGAGAGCCAAATCTGTCTTTTCTTCCCCCGCTGAAGGTCGTGCCACAATGCCCTCAGCATCTGGCTAATCCAGCTGGTGCCCTTCACCCACACGCAGACCTGCCCATCTCCAGTGCCCGCCGAGGCCATGCTGACTCCGCCCTGGTACCCCAGCTCGTACAGGGGAGCAGCAGGGACCCCCAGCCACCCATCAGTGCAACAGCCTGGCTGGGAGAATCTGTCTGCAAGTCTCCAGTGCTGTGAATTTGGTCTGTAGCATTGTTTTGATGACAGGAGTGGTGAAATAACACCCAGGGGACAGACGGGATACCAAAATTATGATATTGCCCTTTGGAATTATTTCACGGTCAATGTAGCTTTCCTGTCCTCACGGTGATATTTTACCCAGCCATTGCTCAGAGGATCCCTGTCTTATATTAATCCATTTCTGTTGATGCACGGAATGAAATGCTATATTCCCCCCAGCCCTCCTGCTGTCCGTTTTGTTTCCAAGCAGCAGCTCGGGTAGCGGTGCTTGCCTGCTGCTGGGAATTCTGATCGGCTGTGGCAGAGCAGGGATGGGGTACGGATTCATTCATCCGCCTGCTCTCTCGCAAGCTGCTCGTGTATTATTGATAACCCAGGGCTGAGTGATTATTACATATATAAATTTATTTTAATTTCTTATGATTGCTGCTGTGATTAAAGGATGTGCCAGGTTGTACGTAGCCTGGTAGTGATTAGGCACTACAAGCTATGGCAGAGATAATGTGCAGGGCCTGGCTCAGTGAGGCTGATAGATGAGACAGGACTGGTTTTCCCACGCAGGGCTTTGTCCCAGACCTGCAGAGGGATTTCAGTGCCTACAGTGCCTTGGTTTCAGTTCTGGTGTGTCTGAGTGCTGGCCTTGAGCTCAGTGCCGGGATGTCCCCATGCCCTGGGATTGTCTGCTCCGAGCCAGGCAGGAGCAAGTGGCTTTTCCTGGGCATCCAGAAACAAAACCAAACCTTACTGTCGCTTATTTTTTTCCAACCTCCCATTTTTTATAGAATTATGAACTTTGGGCTAGAATTATAAAGGTATCATACAACATCACAGATGATCCTGAGTTGGAAGGGTCCTCCAGGTATCACTGAGTCCAGCGACCTTAGGTACTTAGGCAGCTGAAGATGGAGAGAAAAGCTAAGGAAGATGAGGTGGCTGTGCCCTCTTCACTTGCCCCACAGACACTGACCTGCATTTTAAATGTCTCAGTATCTGGCCATTAGGGCCAAGTAAAGCTAATTGTGTGAGTAATTCTGTTGACTTAGTTATTCCTGTAAACATTGACAGGATCAGCTCTCCTATTCCTCAACAGAAAACACTTCCCAGCAGAAAATACAAACAAATTGCTCTTCATATCATAGCATTTTAACATAAAAATATCAATAAGGAGCTAAGTCAAAACTGCATTTTAGATTCAACAGATTATTCAGCAGAAAACACGAAAACAATGAAGCTCCTCTGAGGATGGTAATCAGCACATGCAGACGTATTGCTTTTTCAGATCACAAAATCTCAATACCCAAGATCAGTAGAAAACTAAGTAGAAAATGCTTTTTATAGGATTCAAATTCCAATTAAATTAGAGCAGATTATTCAACAAGAAAGCCTACAAAATGAAGTCTCGGTTTATGTATTGGAAAGCAAAATGCAAATATGTTGCTTTCCGGCTCGCAGGGTTTCAAACCAAAAGACAAACTTACTTTAAGTAAAAATTATTTCATTCAAATTCTGGGGGAATCGACTCAAGTAACTGATCCTCAACTGAATTATTCAGCTTTTTTATCAACAGACTTATTTCTTCCCTCTTTATTCTTAATTTGCCTATTCATAAATCCCACTGCTTTGTCAGTCATGAGAAATACTTTCCAGTGGCTTTGACAAAGCAAAAATTAGCAGGGAAGGGAACTGGCACATAACCGCCTCACTGCAGAATGCTTCCTTGCAGCGTAAGGTATTTTTCTCTTCCTGGAGCTCCAATGCCAGCAGAAATCAATGCGATATCTCAGCTCACCCTCCTGCCTGATGCTCACTGCAGGGCTTCAGCCAGGCTTTGGGCTCCCCGTGGTGGCTGTGTTGGACCTGTGGTCCCCAGCACATGTGTAGGGGGGTCCTGGTCCTGCTGCCCTACCGAGGGTCTCTGCGGTATCCTCAGGGGAAGAGCTTTGCTTCTGGCAATGCTGTGTTGGGCCGAGAGGTCCTGCAGGGCAGAAGATCGTGCTCTTCAGCCAACAGCTCTGTTACTCCGTTTCCTTTGCTCTTAACCACTGGTATCTTCTTCCCAGCCTGGAGCTGCCTGGCTTTGACTTGGAGGCATTGGATCTCATTCCGTGAGCTTGTGAGGGTCGTGGGTGTGTCTAGGGGAAACACCAGTGGTCATAAATATTTCCTTTTAAATATTTCTTTTTGATCTGCAAACATCAACCTCTGGTGATCTGAAGAAGGTTACAGGAAGAGTTTGAGTCAGAGCAGAAGACCTAGACGAAAATCTTAGTTCTGTAATTTTACTAGGAATTGGGAAATATTTTAACAGGGAGATTAAATGTATCTTTAAATACAGAACTTAAAAAGAAGAAAGGAATTTGTTCAACTGACACACCAGAGGAGTTGTAGAAACCTTAGAAACAATTTGTAAAACCTCATTAAATAGGAGAATGCTCTGCAAATCCATCCAGTTTTCCTGAAGAACTCTGAACCTTCCTTCTCCCTCTGGTCTGCAGCGATTTGCTGCTGTGTCTGGAGAGCGGTAACCTGCATGCAGGCCCCACGAGCTGCATCCTGGGACCCTGGGGATGGGATGTGGGGTATAAAAGCAGTCAGGGTCCCTCCTCATAACCAATTCTGATCCTCCCAGTTTCCCCAGTTTCACCGTGAGGCTCATCTTAGTGGAAGGAATGGAAAGAGCAGTAGATGCCTTAGGTCAGAGGTGTGACTTTGAGTGTGATCTTCCTTCTGCTCTGGAAACATCACCTTTTGTCTCTGCTGCAAAGTGGCTTCTTGTCCTCACCTCCTTGTTTTGAGGTGCCGCAGAAGAGCCACGGGGATGGTTTTGCCATTTTCCCCTCTCCCGAGCGCGGGCTGGGAGAGGATGGTGAGGGGCTGCAGGGGTTGGGGGTAGTTGCCAGAGAAGCACTAACAGGGTGACTGCTTGGATGTGGCACCCTGCTAGTGGGAACATGCCCCCCACCCTGTCCAGCCCTGCTGCGAGCGCTCGGCGTGCTGCAGCCTTGTGCCTCCTGGGATGTGAGAGGGACACTGGAGGCTTTGGAAGCAGCCCAGAGAGCAGCTGGGGTTTCTGGCACCTGGGAAGCTCTTGAAGGTGGCTTACATACTTGAGAGGCACTTGGATGTGCTGCTGCTGGAACAGGGATGTCCCTCCACCTTTCCTCTCCCTTGTTTCTTGCGTAGGGGTGAGGGTTCCCCACCCTTTAGTGCTCCAGCTGTGAGGGAGACTCCCTGCGCAAGGAGTCTGGGGAGTGGCACAGCTCCAGGGTTTTCCTGGCAGTTTCCCAGCCTTTCCCAGCAGGCTGGCAAGGCGACCTTGGCTCCTCTCATGGAGCAATCAGACCCTGTAGCTGCTGCTGCTTAACACTGTCTTCATGCTTCTCAAGCCTTCTTCTCTCTGGTGGCAGAGGATGTAGATTTGGGTGAGAAGGTTTCTTAGCAACCTCCTTACAGATTTCAATGTCCACCTGACACGTGGAGGGTGGCAGCAGGATGGAACCCCAGCCTACATCCTCTTCCTCATGTGACCTCTGCCTCGTGCCCACAAGGGAAGAGCTGTTACAGGTACCACACAGCAGAGGGGCTGGAATTCTCTCAGCATGGAGCTTTATCAAACCCTCTGCACTGCTGAACCGGTGGCTTTTAGGTCCTGTTTTGGGCACAGCTAGGAGACAGCTCAACTTTTGCTGGAAGGAAGGGACAAAGCAGAGGACGGGGGCTGCGCATGGTCTGGGGGAACTGGGGAGGGAGAGGGAGGGAGAAGGAAAGGGAGGGGAGATAAAAGGGCTGCTCCCTCCATCTCATTCCCCATGAGGGTGGCTGGTACAGCCCACAGTGTCCCCTCCCTGCAGAGGGTTTTTTGCAGAGCTCCCTGCTCCACCAGGAGGGAATGAGAAAGCAATGTCAAATATATGTTTGAAATGTCAACAGAAGGGCCCTGCAAGATTGACTGCAGTCTCGTGAAATATTTAATTCTTTCTCTCCTTACGAAGAGAGACGTTATTCTGGATGAAAGATAAATTCAGGGGGAACAGGGCAGGGGAGGAGGGAGGCAGAGGGGGAAGAAGTGTGCGGAGAGAGGGAGGAACTGGCTGTCTCCCTCTCTCACTGTACCCCTAACAGGGTGCCTGTTACTCATCACAGGAAATACGGGCTGTTGCTTCATTATCTCGGCCTCCTTTACTCCTATCAGCTTATTTTCCCTTTCTGCTGCCTGTATCTCTGCATAGATGCCTATTGCAAAGCCCACCTGCACTCCAGCCCTGCCCAAACAGCCCTGGCACAGCCCACCCCAAAGCACAGGGACACCAGTGGTGGCACAGGGCCCTTGGTGGGACAGCCACGAGGGAGCCAAATGTGACAGAGGGGTGGTGACCTTTTTCTAGGCCTGTGGGTTTTATGCTGCCTGAGAGTTTGGTCTTGCTTTCCACCCTGGGGTCTGATGCTGCAGATCTGGGGGGACACAGCACCTAACCAGGCTGAGGGGGATGGGGGCAAGGAAAGCATTCCCCTTATCTGCTCCCCACTCAGCACCATCATCTGCTCTGCCTCCAGAGGCTCTCTGCCCATCCATCTGCCTGCTGAGGGGAGCATGGGGACAGCCAGGGCTCCGTGGGACCTTCTCGCAGGCTGTACCCAGCACCCTGTCCTGCCATCGTCGTGACAGTGACAGCTGATCTGGTGGCTCTCCCTCCCTCCCCCGCTGTGCCAGGGCTGGCATTCCGAGTGGGAAAGGGCTGGATGTCTGCAGACATGCTCACCCCGAGCCTCTGGAGGCCTCTGGCATCTGGGAAAGGCTGTAACAGCCGTAATCCAACTGAGGCCATGTGAGCGAGGCCAGAACTGGCTCAGGAAGCATCTCCCCACCCCTGCAGTTCCTGAGATAGAAAAGAAGGGAGTTCCCACCAGCAGCAGAGATGAAAAATTCCAATAGCAGTAAAAGAAAAAAAAAATCTTGAAACCCCCCCTTTTGATTCCACTGAATAAGGGTTTTTTTATATGCTTTCAAAACATTTTGATAGTTGCTTTTCGTTTCTAGTTCTTTTTTGCAAACTAGAAATTACCTTAGATTTATTAACCTAAAAATTGATTCTTCTCTTATTTCAATGTGTCAAAAATGGGACATTTTGACTTTCTGAGCCTTTTTCCAGGATTTTTGTGAAGTGGGTAATTTGTCACAATTGATCCTTTTTTTGGGAGGCTTTGAATTTCAACAAACTGGTATTTACTGCTGAAAACACAGTGAGTTGACAAATTCCCAAACCAGCTATTGTGATTTCAGGTTTCCAGAGCAGAGTGGAAGAAGGTTTTAGTACGTGACAAGGAGCTTTAGACCCTGGGTGGGGATGCATCCTGAGAATGGGCACTTCTTGGACTTTTCCAGCTCTCTGTGCAGAGACCTGGAGCTGAAAAGGGTGCCAGTGTCCCCTCCTGAGTCCCCCTGGGCCACCCACGTCCCTGCCGTGCAGCAGAGCAGCTCCATGACTCCGCTTGCCGCTCCCCACAGAAACCACAAGCACTGGCATCACTGGCATCCGTGCTCTTGGACTCACTGCAGCGTTAAACCTTGATAAATGCCTTTAATATTTAATTGGTCTTTAAAAAACATAAATAGGCAGGATATTAAATGCAACTCCTCAGGCAGAGTAAGGCGAGTAATGAATGTTACCCACGACTGGTGGCATCTGCAAAATGCACTTTAGTGTGGTTTGAAACCAAGGGCTTGGGAGATGTTTCCTGCTCTTGTTTCCCAGATGGAGTTTGTAGGTGCTCAAACATGGGACTTTCACTTTGGAAATGGGATGTGGGCCTTCCTTACACACCCTCCACCGCGTCTGCTGACAAGGTCATCAGAGGTTCTCCTGCTCCAACCTCTGCCGGTGGCCTCGGCCAAGCGGGAGGTGGGAGTTCCAGCCATTAAAAACTGTTTCCTGAGGGTCCAGCAGTTTTTGTGCCTTTTTCAGTAGTAGACAGGGGCAAAAAATCACTGGGAAGTTCAGAATGGAGTAAGGCCACGGAGCCAAATTAGGGATCTGAGTCCCAGGGCAGTTCCTCCAGCCGCAGTGCAGCACTGCGAAGTTGCATGCGCTCAGGATGTTGCAGGATTTGCCCGCAAATTCCCACCTCCAGCTGCGCCACGTTTTCAAAGGACTTCAGCTCCAGCACCACACGTCCTGGAGTCAGTCCATGCCTTGGGAAGTCAATTCCGCTGCCCCACTGTGACGTGAGATCACAGTCAAGAGCTTCAGCCTGGCTATGGGCAAGTTATGGACTCTACAGTGGGTGTATGGGCAGGTAACCCTTGGGAAAACTAAAATAAACAAAATCCTACTCAGATAACCTTTTGAAGTTCACAGGAGGTTCAGCTGTGCAGGAACAGCACATTTAGGTTTTAGGGGAGGCTGGGGTTCAGGCATGCCTCCTCACCAGCCGTCCCCCCACAGAAGGTGGCAGTGATGCAAAGAGCATCCTCCCCTGCCATCTCCAGCACACTTGTCCGACCACTCCAGTATCACCAGCACAAGTGGTGGGTGAACCTCCGCACGTCTACAGGCTGATTTTTCAATCAGAGGAGCACTCAAGCTGCCCAGAGTTTGGGTACTTGTCTCTCTGATGCCACTCCAACTGAACAAGTGGGCTGAAGATCCCAAGGGAAGAAGCTTTGCTATGGAGTTGCTATTGCCTGGGGCTCTTGGGCTGGGGGTGGCACCAAAATAGCCACTCTTCCAGTTCAGCTCCCTGTTATTCACCCACAGCAGTGTCTGAGCCACCATCAGCTGCTTCTAAATATGGACAAATGCTGCAGGCCTTCAGCAGCTACGTTGGGGAGCTGCTGCTAAACGCCCTGGAATAATGATCCTGCTGCTGGGAGGCCCTGGAAGAACAGAGGAGACAGGAGGGAGCGAAAGCAGCAGCAACAGCAATAATAACCAAGGAGCAATGCAGCAGGGAAAGGCTTTGATCTGAGGGCTGTGAGACAGGTCTGCTGGGGATTTTTCCTGCACAGGTTGAGGGAGGGACCAAGGATTTGTTGGGGGGAAGTAAGAGGCAGGAGCTACAGCCCACTCACATGGCATTGTGCCCACCTCAGCCATGTTCTGTGTGCAGCGGGGACATCCCTGCATGGTCACAGCCTTCTGCTCTCCCTCCCTCCAGGTGGAGCGGGTGGGGGTGGCCGCAAGTCTGCATCAGCCAGATCTCACAGCCGTGCCCTCTCGTGCAGGTGGGCCCTGCCTGCCCTGTCCCACTGCCTGCCCGGGACCGAGCCGGCTGCCACCCTGTGCCAACCAGCAGAGCAGTATTTCCCAGCCAGGAAGCACGCACACTGTGCCTTCTTCACTCATGAAGCTCCTCAAAACCCACTCAGAGCAAGATGGAAAAAGACACCGTAGTCAGGAGCCAGAAGCATCCAACTCTCTGCCTTTTCCTTTCTCTCTTTTCTTTCCTCCTTCTTTCACTTTTATTCTTCCTCCTCTGCAGAACCAAAACACTTTGGAGACTCTGCACTCCGTGCTAGCCTATTATTCACAGAACCTCCTATCTCCCTGCTTCAGGATGCTGCCTGGATCCGACCAATTACCAGCTCCCTTGATGTATAACACCATAAAACCCTTAACCTCATTATAGAAAATTTCTTTTGAATGGCCTTTAAAAACCATCTCATTACACAGGAAGAACTGTAATTACCTTTAACGAGACTGAGATATTGTGCGAGCAAGTGCGTTTGGGCTGTCAAAACAGGAGCAGTGGGAGATCATCTCCAGCCGGTTTCGCCACAAGGGCAAACACTTTGTAATTCCCTCCCCTGCGCCGCTCCTTATCCTGGCCCTCCCCCTGCCCCTCACTCCTCCCTTCTCCACGCCTTCCCTGGGCAAACACGGCTCCTCGTGTTGCTGCGCTTCCCAAGGTAAATCTCCCCTAGGCTCGTCTCTGAAGCTGCTGGCGTGTGCGGTGTGAGCAAAGCTCTCGCCGATAACATGTGGTGGATGCTCTCAGAGGGCCACTGTGGTCCCTGCGCTGAGGCCTGGGCTTGGCCAAGTGGAGCCAAGAAGGTGACGATGCGGCTCCTGGGACGTGCCACTGCCACAGCTGCGGGATGACAACTTTCCCAAGCAAAGCCATCTGGTGTGACAGGGAGGGCTGAATGCCTGTTTGCCTTCACCATCTTCCAGCGAGGAAGAAAAACACCTTTTTTGTAGGGCAGGCCCATCTCTGCTCCTTCCAGCTGTGGTCTCTAGTCACCTGAAGGGCAGGGGTTTGTCCCCGAAGCCTGTCAGGATTTGGCTCTTTGCTGACACGATACAGCTCATCCCTGGAGGTGGCCCGGAGGGGTTAAGTTTTTTTTCCATTCTGCATATGTGTGACTCAAATGAAGATATTTTTTTTCCAAACAGAAATTTTTCCATCCCATCTGTCACTAATGTCAAGGCATTCCTTTGCCCAGATCCATTTTTTAAAAAGATAAAATAAAAATCTAACATTATTTTGGAAAAATCTGAGTACATGTTGCCGGAGCAGTGATACGTTCCCTTTCTCGGGAAGGAGCTGTTGCAGCGTTAACCCCCGGTGTTCATCCCCAGGGCTTCCCCCACCCTTGCCCCCACTGGCGGCTCTGCCTCCTTTTCCTGCTCTCTCCTAGGGTGTTTCTGGCTGATGCTTCTTTATTTCCGTCTTTTATTATTTCTGCCTCTGGGTCGGGGTCTTTTTTGGGCGTGTGTTGCTGTTGTCAAAGAGCTCAGGACCCTGAGAGCTCAGCTGCCACCAGTCAAGCTAATTGTTTACAGCCGTTGTTGTCCTAATTACCCTAATCACCCACACCTGGAGCTGCCCCCACCCTTGCTCAGAGCCCTATTTAACCTCAGGGCTGGCCCCGTCATACTTTTCCCGAGCTTCAACGTGGGTGGATGTGTCTTCTTGGGCTCCGGCCTGTGGATTTTGGGGCCTTGTTTGTTGTTGATGGACCTGGCCGCAGCTCCCACCTCCTCCTGTCTTCCTGCTGTTTTTGGAGCCATGGGCGTGTGCCCCAGCAGGGAGGGCACCCTCTGCTGCTGGCCTGCCTTCCCTGAAAGGACAGCCAGCCAGCGCTGCACCCTCGTGCTCCAAGGGACGCGTTTCTGAAGCCGCCCGGTGAGTTTTGACCCTGTAGTAGGGGAGCTCCTGCTATTGAAGCCCCTGTCTGTGAGAAGGATAAACTCCTGGGTCTCCCCATTGCCTCGGGAGCAGGCAGAGGGAGTGCCAGCATTATACAGAGGGGGAGTCATGCTTTATTTCGTGTAAGATGGCTTTGCTGGACAGGAGTCGATGAAAAGGCTGTGAGGGAAGCTGCTGTGCTGTCCCTGCTGCTGCATGCTGTGCTTGCCCTGCCCTGCAGCCTGCCAGCAGGGCTGGTTTTTCCTTTCACTCCCCTGAATGCCTTGAGGGAGGCCTGGACTCACAGTCTCCTCTTACATCCTTATATCTGCTAAAGATGGCTGATAATCACCTTGGGTAGTTGCCTTCTCTGTCCCCTGTGCGTGTGCCAGAGGCTCTGGGACATGATCTCGGTCCTTCCCCCTACCTAAGGAGCAGTCTCAGGGCTTTCTGTGGCACCAGTCAGGGCCATTTCTGCAGCCTTCCCCCTGCTCTGGCCTCTCTGCTGTAGGAGCACAGCCCTGGCTTGTGCTTTCCTGGGATATGAGGTTTTTATTGGAGGATCTGTACCAGGGTGGGCAAGTTCTCTTGCAGCACCGACTGGTGTGTTTGGGAGCAAGGATGGGTGTGGTGCAGGACCCTGCTGCCCCAGGGAGCCCAGCAGGAGCTCGGCCTCTGGAGGGTCCCTGGGCAGCAAGTCCTGGTCTGCAGCTTGTGTTGGCTGAGGAGTGTTCCTGTCCTGCTCTAAGCACCCTCTGGAGAGGGCTCTGCTCAGCCTCGATGTCTCTGACCTTTTCAGTGTTGTGCGACAGCATTGGCTGCAGAGCTGCTTTCGGAGCTGCTCACTGTCTAATGAGCCTGTGGGGATTGGGGGGAAATGGGCAGCCAATAAAAATATGGAATATTGAAAAGGTCAGAGCTATTTGGTGGGGACACAATAACTCACAAAACTTCTCGGGCGTTGCATCTCTGGCTGCTAGCCCCTGGGTGTGTGCCCGAGTGCAGGGGCTGTGGGCTTGCAGCTCGGTGCTGGCTGCATTGCACGTGCTCTTGGGGCAGGGCTGGGCTTTGCAGTGTGCCAAGATCTCTGTGGGTTGGCACATTGGCTGCACCTCTGCAACGAGGGTTGGAGAAACCCTTGTCCAGAAGGAGCCTTAAGAACATGGGCTTTGCTTTCGTCTCTGTGGAGGGAGAGGCGAGCCTGTGGTCAGGGTGTTCTCTGGCATTGCTGGCAGGTTCCTGCCATGATTCCAGCAGCAGGGAGCTGGACGGACAGGGGCCTGTTTGAGGTTGTTTTAGTGTTGTGCTCTGGATCTGTGCCCCAGGTGTCACAGGCAGGGACCACAGACCTTCTGGAGAGTACTTGGTGCTGCTGAGTGCAAGGGGCTGTGGGTGCATCCCTAATTGTGGGTGCATCGGCAGCTGAGAGTGCATTCCACGTCAGCTGTGGCTCTCCTGTGCCCCTCCTGCTTGCTAACAAGGGCAAAGCTCTCATGCAAAGCTGTGCTGATTCAGCAAAGCTGTGCCTTATGGGGGGGTGGGGAACATGCGTCCAAAAGTTCCCAAACTGACTCAGTTTCTCCAGTGTTAGCACAGAGGGGAGTCCCGCCTTTGTCTCTGACCCCTTGTAGTCCTCAGCTCTGTCCCGGCACATCTGTCAGCTTGTCCTCTGCCACAGGCCACCGGCTGGTGGGGACCTCACCTCTCCAGCCAAGGTGCATCTGATGGCCTTTGTGGTGGCAGAGCAGGGCCGGCGACCTTGCCATATGCCTGGCTATGGAAACATGCTGTAGGCCTGCCAGGTGCTGGGAGCAGAGGGAGAAAAAGGTCTTTTAAAACCCATCACGCCATTTCACCTCACCAAAATTGTCATGACAATGCAACACTGAAGGCTTTGTGACAGCCCTGTGCCCCAGTGTTGGTTACTGGGAAATACCAAACAGCACTTTGTGCAGCTCCCTTTCCTGTGGGCAGGAGGCATTTGGAAATGACAATTCATTGAGCTTAACAGTAAAAATTTAAGTTCTGGGAGTGAAACCAGAGCAGCAGGGGGAAAGTGCATGTTGGTGCCAGGCAGCAGCCAGGCCTGTGCACTGGCACAGCAGCAGGTCTCACCCTGGATGCTGATTCTTCTGCAGACTCTATGCCCAGCAATTGGGACTTGGGCAAGTTTCTGGCAGAGGAGACAGTACTTTATGCTGCTTTTTTTGGTTAGATGTGGTGGTTGAATTATTCTGTGGGCTCCCCACAGCTGTGTTGCTCTGTGCCCAGCTCCTGTATGTGCCCTGACCCCAGCTGTGGGCACTGTGGATGTCTGCCCAGCCTGGTGCTTTTTACAGCCCTTGGCTTTGTTATTCCAAGTGTTCGTGTGGTGTCCTGGGGACAGTCTGTGTGATGTGTAGTTCAGTAAATATGTAATGGGGTATTTTAGGGCTTTATTGCTTTTATGCAGCACTAATGTAATGCTATTCAGAGAGCTCTGGCACACCCGTCGGCAGCTCAAGTGGAGCAAAGGAAGGATGTTCTTCCTCTCCAAGCCCATCATCTTCCCCACTTGATGCTCTCAGCCATGATATAGTGGTCTGAAGGTGACAACTTGTCTGTGTGAGCACTCTGAAAAACAGGCAGTGGGATCATTAGAAATGACTGTGGATTGGCCCTGTTTTAAAAGGGAGCAAAATATTTGGCCAAAGTCCCATTGGAGCATTTTCAGCTTTTCTGAAAACCTTCTGCTAGACAACTTGTTTCTAGAGTTCCTACCAGAATCGGTCTCTTGGGTTTTGGATCACCTGTGTGAGGAGCTGCAGGTGCTCTTTAGGGCTTTAGCCAGCCTAGGAGGTGTCATCAGGCCTTGGCTGTGTGTTGGATGGGGTTCGAAACTGCCTTGGCTGGCATTCCCTTGATTGAGGGCAGGACTTGGCTCTTGTTCCTTGCTGTGCCCATCATGTAGGCTGTTCCTGGGCAGGGCTGCTACCCTAAGGACAAAGCCTGCTCTGTGGGGAGCCTTGTGCCCCTGTCCCACACCACAGCACTGGGGTGCTGGAGCTCCCATGTGGATGGGTGCTCCCTGTGGGTTGTAGAGCTGCAGTTATTCTGGATTGGCTCCTCAGCATCTCGACGATTTGGGCCCCTGGCACTTAATAACTGCAATACCTAATTTTAGTGTAATGGCACTCATTCAATCTGCTGTTCCCAGAATGTGCAAGTGACATAAATTAATGTTACACAGAAAAAGTCAAGTTTCTAGTGTGAGATCAATAGATCATAACGTGGTGATATTTGAAAATACATCTTATTAGCAGTTCATATTTTGGCACTTTCCATGGATTCCCACGAGCTCCCTTCCCTGCTGCCCCAGGGAGCTGCTGTGCATGTGGTTGCTGACACCATCAGTAGTCCTGTGAGATAATATTGCCTGTGCTGGATGTCACTTTGTGGCTTTTATCCCATGGGAAGTGAACGGAGAGAGGTTGGAGTGCTGCTGGTCACTGCAGGGCAGAAGCAGGAGCCTTTGGCATCTTGCAGCAGTAATGAGAAGGGCTTCTCTCTGAGCTGACTCAGGGTGTCCAAGCAGGCAGACACCACAGAGCTGACGTTGTATGGTGCTGTTGTGAAGCAGCCTGAACACAAAAGTGAGATAAGGGGGGAGCCCATGGCTGCTCTCCTGTCCTGGATAGAGGTTCATTGGAAGGGTGAGCACACCTGTGTGACCTAGGCTGTGCCTCTAGGTAAATGAGCAGAGGCTTTGGGCTTTCAGGACCTGAACAGCACCATTTACCAGCACTGAGGAGGAAAAGTAATGTGAGGGGCAGGGGCATGGCTTTGCCTCAGCACAATCCTTCTCAGCCCCAGTTTATAGAGCCTCTGCACAGGCACTTGCTTGACAGCTTAAAGTGACTTTCTTGAGGACAGGACTCAAGGTGTAAAGGCTGGATGTGTTTTGTCTGTGGACCGGGGTATCCAGCTACTCTTCTGCTTATCTCTTCCTTCTCCCCAAGTGCAGTGGATGGTGTTGATTTGTCTGCATGAGTCAGGCTCTTTGGCAAGGGGTTCAAAGCTGATTTTTGCAGCCAGCTGTAAAAAATATCCCTCCAGGGCATGTGCACTGCACCTCTCTGCTCACATGCCTCGTGCTGCTTCCTCCTCCTCGGGAGGAAGCTAATCTCCTTTGCAGACCTCACCCATCAGAGCAGATTAGAGCAGCTCCCGGCTCCTCCAGTGCTGCAGAGGAATTGTCAGGATCAGAGGTTTGGATCGTAGCTGTGGGGGGATGATCCCTCTTTCTGCAAGCCTGGATGAGAAAGGTGGTGTGCAGTCATTCTGCATCGGTGGAGTGTGCTGGAGAAGATGCACTTCCCTCTGGTCCCCAGAGCCAATGGAGCTGTGCTGGGCTTTGCTCAAATGGAAGATGCTTGTGTACACTTCTGTAAGCAATGAAGTGACTCAGGTTGCCCACTCAGTCTTCTCTTTCCACAGACTGTTCCCAGAGTCCCTCCGGATGTGTCTGAAGCATCCTAAATAAGACCTGCGCTGTGCTCTGAGGTGGAGGCTGTACTGAGCTGCTCAGAAAAAAATAGGCCATTGCTTTCCTCACACAGGCAGGCATTTAAAGAGCCTGTGCGGGAGGAGTGTGGGCATGTGGCTAAATCAGAAGCGAGGAGCCGTCCCCTCCTTTGGCACCTCACCTGCCTTCCACGAAATGGGGCCGCTGGGAAGCCGGGCTGCAGGCTGGATGGCTTTTTTTGGTAGCTTGCTTGGTGGCATTGGCGTTGTGCATTGCTCCTACTGCCCAGCAGAAATCACTAGGGAGAAGCAGCTCACGTTTTGCCTTGCCTTTCCAACCAGAGTTTCCAAAATGGCTCAGGTTTTTGCCTTTTCTCTCAGAGAAGTCAATGACAAAACCTGCTTGCCTGAAGTGGGATTAGGCAATTGCCCTTGCAAGAATCTCTGCCTTGCTCCCCTGATCCTTTCTTCAGCCAGTTGCCCAGGCAAAGCATCTATCTCTGTCTTCCAACCTGGGATGCTGTCTCTCTCTAATTAAATGAGGACTATCACTTCTTTATAATTGTCAGTTGATTTCAAATTAAAAAGGGACCTATAGGACCAAGAAGAACCTTATCCTCCCTCTGGGGACTGCCTTCCTTTTTATTTAAGGGTTTTTTTCGGGCTGATAATTCCATCTGAAAGTCTCCTGTGATACTGCGGTAACCCTTGGATGCTATTCAAGTGCATCCTGGCCCCTGGTGTGTGCTCATTGCCTCCTAATTGCTCTAAATAAGTTGGGAATGATGAAATTAAAGTGCCATTGATATGAGGCAGCCTTGGCATGCTGCAGTTACGGGCGTGTGAGGGATGTGGACAGATGGGGAGATGTTAGGATAATAGGTATTAAATGCAGATTTTACCCTGTTTGGGATCCCTATCTAAGCACAGTTCAACTTCTTGGTGCAGCAAGTTTGGCACTTCCTGTGCTGGTGCCCCAGCTGAGCATTTGGCATGGGTTGGACGTAATGGGTAGGACATAAAACTGTGTGATCTCCCTTAGTTTCTCAGGGGTTCCTGGATAATGGACTCTCCAGGGACAAGGACATGCAAAATAATACTGAGTCCACACAGTGTCCCCAATCTGTAAATCTTGGGTTGCCAGTCCTTGGGGCAATGTGGTTCAAACTGCAACAAATGGATCTGGGGTGCTGGATTTGTTCTGATCCATTGAACATGGCTTGTTGTTCTCTTCATTCCCTTATCTGTGATTTTGGGGTTGGGTTCAGGTTTCAAACCTGGAACAGCTGAATTTGGGGTTCTGGTGTGAACCAGAAGTGAGTGGGTAGTCCCCCTGCTGTGGCATGCAGGAAAGGTGGGCTGAGATCCCAGTGTGCCTGGGAGCAGCATTCCCTGCTCCTGGCCTTGCCTTGGTGTGGGGACAGCACTAGCAGGGGATGTGGGAGATGGTGGGGTTGGGGGCTGCCCTGGCCAGAGGCTGGGATCTGGTTGGTGTCATTCAGGACCTGCTCTTGTGCTCGGCTCACCTGGAAATGCTGCTGCCATTGGTGTCCTTTGCTCTGAAAGAAAATAGCCTGGTTTTGGCATATGTAGTCAAAGGGGGAGAATGATACCTTGCTGGCTGGTGGTGTTGCAGTGTCCCATTGCAGCGGAGGGGCTTGGATAAGACCTGACTCCAGATCTTCAGCAAAGGCAGTTTTGTGACAATCTGTTCCCAGCCAGAATAGACTCATCACATCACCCACAGGGTGAAAGTCATCCCAGTCCAGCGACTCATTGCCGTGGCTCAGTATCCCATCCCCGACCCTGCAGCGAGAGCTGCCTGGGTGTGGTACCACGATGCTCAAGGAGAGCATCTTGGCCAAAGCACCCCATTTTTGGAGCCTACAGGGGTGGCTGGTCCCAGAGCTGCAGGTGAGGATGAGCCTCATCAGCTTGCAAGGGCTTTTGTAGCCTTACAGGTGTGCCTGGTTTGGTGATTGTGCAGTTAATAGTTTTCTGAAGATGGATGGCAGGTACAGCACAGCAGTTTGCTTTCCAAAAAAATGCCAATCATTCTAATCACTTGCCTAAGATTTGGGTCAAGTCCAGCCACCTGGCTTTGGATAATAACTCTCCCAAGCCTTCTTGAGCTAGTCTTGTGAAGCATCGGCATTCTCAGGGACGGTTGAAATGGATGGGAGGTGCTCTGACATGGCAGCCAGCTGGCCTCCAGGACGGATGGCTGATTGCAAAGTGATGGAAAGTTACATTTGCTCAGTCTGAGCCAATTCTATTCCTGTAACTGGCCTTGGCTGTGACTTTGGCTTCCCTGTGGCTCATCGGATGCTCACCCTGCGACGTGCTCACCTGGAGGCTTTGGGCTGAGATGGCAGGATCCCTTGCTCTGGGCAGCCCTCCAGGCTCAGGGCTCATCTATCAGAGGAGTTCAAGACCTCTGAATTCTACCTGTTGCACATTTAAAGGCCAGAAGAGTAGATTTATGACTCTGGTCTGACCTGCTCTGCAACAGAAGCCAAAACTTGTCCCTGGCTGATTCCTTTGTCAAGTGTAGCAACTCTGGGCGCACTCAGGCGTGTGGTTCCCAAAGACACGGGAGCTGCAGGGTCTTGGCTCTGCTGGCAGGCAGCAGAAGTCTCCGTGAGGTTCCCATCTGTTCCTGGCAGGGGTGTTTGGAGCAATCCCTTTGAGTAAGAGGTGCTCCCGGAGTGCCTGGGCCTGCATGGGGTGTCACTGCTCATTTGCACAAAGGGTCATGGGCACTGGCTGGGCTGGTCCCAGTGACTGAAAGTTCAAATCTCTCCAACATATGGTACCTCCGAGCAAACAGGAGGTGGTTATAGTGGCTGCAAATCCCTACAGGCAGGAAACACCCCGCACTTGGAGGGATTTAGGTGTAAATTCATTCAGTTAACTTTCTCAAAAAGATCTGCAGGGTTGTCAGCATGATGCCAGTTGTGCTTTCCAGTGGGCCAGTCTCCCTGGAGCCCAGCACCCTGCAGTGCTCTGGTTGTGTTCAGGGGTGTGCTCCCACCCTTTGCTGCTGCCTCCTCTGCTTGGTTAGAAGTGCTCCTAGTTGCAGCCCCTCCACAGCTGAGCTCACAGTGCACCACGTGGAATTCTCAACACAAGCCAAGGTGTGTGCTGTGACCTTGAGATCCACTCCCAGTGAATCCTTTTCTCTTTGTCTTGCCTGCATGTCTGTCAGATCATCTCTGCTCTTCCTCTGCTTCCCCTTCCCTTGGCCGCTTCCAGGAGGTGGCTGCCTCTGGGCCCTGTGCCTTGGGCAGGAATAGGTCTGTGCCAGCTCCCACCGAGAGCCATCCCCTTCCCCGCATGGCTGAGCACAGTACGGTATGTCCCTGGACCTGCAAGGAAGAGCTCCTGGTGACTTCCATCAGGAAACAAGCTGGGTACTTCCACAGGAGCATGGAAGAGGGGAAGCACAGGGCAGGGCTGGCTCATCTGTGCCAGCACATTGGGTTTTGGCCTGTGCTGAAATTGGCTATTCCTGCCGAGCATGGAGGAGGAGGAAGGAGCAGTGCTGGGTGGAAAGCCCTGGTGAGCTGGGCTTGGCATGGGTGTGGGAGGAGGGAGGGAGCAGTGCTGACTGCTCCCAGGAGGAGCCATGGGAGCTGTCACCATGTGTCACCCCCTTTTTGGCGGCCCCAGCCTGCTTGGCTGTCAAGTGCAGTTAAAAAGGCCAAGCAGGCACCAGGACTTGTTTTGCCATCAGAAACTGCTTGATGCTGTAGGCAGCTGCTTTCTTGGTCTGTGTCATGCAGAGTCTGGGTAGGGATTGGTCTCGGAGTGTATTTGGGGAGCAGATCCCTTGGAGTGCTGTCCTGGGGGTGATGGTGCAGTTTGTCACATGAGAACTCTGCTAATTGGGCCAAGCTTCAGTATTTTGTGGGCTTTGCATCCCCTCCAAACAGGGCAGTCTCAGACCCTGGCTGGTGCTGAGCAGAGCAGGCTGCTCCTCGTCCCCACTTGCCCGAGGTGCCCAGAGATGTTCTGGCATTGCCTGGCAGGGCGGTGAGTGGAAAGAAGGGTTTGTTTTCCCATCTTGATTCCTTGTGGCTGAGATTTCTTTCAAAGAGCTTTTCACCCAGAGGTGAAGTCACTCACCATGGCCACCTTTAGCAGCTGCTTCTCTGCATTGTGGGTTGTAAATGTCCCCTTAATTTAGTGCCTGCAGTGCACTAAAGCAGCAACCTTAGCACAGCCTCTGCATAATAACCAGAGAGGCTCCGGATCCTGAGCTCTGACACACAGCGCTCTCCTTGACTGCTGTAGTCCCAGGGGCTGATGTCTCCTTTACCCTGGGTGCCTCAGCCTCCCCACCACTTGCTTTTGAAAGATAACTCACTGTAAAATAGATTTAGTCTAGTCCAGCTGGGCAGGTCAGTCCAGGCAGTAATGCACTCACATCCTAAATGTTTCAATTCTTTTGGCTAAACTTCCTGGCGAAAGGTGTTTTTTTTTCTCCTTCACAAAAGAGGATAACAGCTCTGACCTTGAGGAGAGAAATGATGAGGGTTCAGAGTTCTTTCTTTTTTTGTTGCTATTTTTCTTGCAAAATATTCCAGTTGAGAGGGATTTTTTGCTTAAACAATTTATACCCAGTGGATAGATTTATTCTGTTCAGCTGCCAGCCGCAAGAAAGCCTTGTTATTCCCTGTGGCATGGATTTTTTTTTTCCTCAATACTCATAAATACTCTTTGCTAAATCTGAATTTTTACTACTTGAAGCATGAGGGAACAGGTACTCCTGCCCTGTTCCTGATGCTGGAGGAATCATCACTTGCCTCTTTTGCTGCCCTGACCGTGGGTAACCTGAGTGGTGCTCAGGATCGGTTCTTAAATATCCGTCTGTCTCCCCATGCCTGATCCAGTTCTGCTCCCTTGTTATTTCCATCTCTCAGGGATAAAGGATCTGCAAAAAATTGCTTTTTTGAACATCCTGGAACCAAGAGGTGCTTTGGAGGCAGCACTTCCGAATCCCACCTGGCTGCTACTTCCCATGCCTCTGCTCCCAGCCAACACCCCGCTGTCCTGGCTTGTAGCAAGAGCTGGGCAAAAAAATGTTTCCTGGTTTAACATCGTTATTGCAAGGGAGAAGAGGAAAATGTGGAGGTTTGGTTTGAAATTGAGTGAACGTGGCAGAAATGCAAGGGCTTGACGGCAGAGTTGGTTTAGATTGGGGTAGAAAAGAAATGAGGAGACTTAAAAGGAAAAGTGGGCTCAGAGGGAGGGAAAAAAGGCAGTGTTTCCTTTCAAACACATAAAACCTGGCTGCTTTGGTGCTGATGGATCACTTGATACTCTTTGTGAAACCATTCCATTTGACAAGGCCAGTTTCCAGGCCAGAATTGTTGCTGGTGGGTTTGGCTGTGGCAGCTCCTTCTGTCCCTGGTGCCTGCCTCAGTTTCCCTTCATGGAATCATGGAATGTTTTGGGTTGGAAGGGACCTTCAGGGCTACCTTGTCCCAACTCCCTGCTGTGGGCAGGGACACCTTCCTCTAGACCAGGTCACTCCAAGGCCTGTGCAACCTGACCTTGGACACTTCAGGGATGGGGCAGCCACAGCTGCTCTGGGCACCCTTTGCCAGGGCCTCCCCAACCTCACAGGGAAGGATTCCTTCCTAATACATAATCTATTCTTCCCTCGTTTGCAGTTTTTCCATGAGATTTGGGGCACTTCAGCTGCCTCATCTCTCCCTTTCCCAGGGTGGGCTGGTGCAGGGAGCCCACATGGTGCTGGCAGCACCTCCCTTGCTCAAGAGATTTTGTTGAGGCCCGGGGTTAGATCCCCAAACTTGTTGCAGTGGTGAGCCCGAGACAGAGTATCCCTCCCCTGACAGGCAGCTCTGTCTCTCTATGTTTTTAGTTTCTTTGGAGCTCAGATTCTCAGCCTCCTTACCCTCCACTAGTGCAGTGTTTTAGGAACAGATGGGCTTAATTTCCGATTGCCGCCCCCTGAACTTGGGAGGAGGCTTGAGTTTGGAGCCAGTCTGCCTCTTGTTCCATGTGAGTCCATCCAGCAGGCTCCTGCCTGCCCTGCCCCTGCGGACATGGAGCCAAGGACCCGGCAAATTCCCGTCTCCGTGACGAGAGAGGCTCTCAGAAGTAAGATTTTCTCTCTCAGTGGATAAATCCGTCTCCGTGTTACCTTAGCAGTGGCAACGGCTGAGTGTCTTCTTATGGGTTGATACTGTTGAGATGCTTAGTCTAAGCTCCACCTAATCCTCTTTCAGGGAGCTATCGGGCTGGTGATCTCCTACAAACAGGTTTTCCAACACCAGCCTCGGCATTTTGTGGTTTGTGATTGTGCTGGAAGGGTGATGGTCCTGCTGCATCTCTGCTGCTGCCCCTGAACTGAACCAGAGGTGAAAGGGAAAAGAAAATGAACCTACAAGCTTCTAACCTGAACTCTGGTGGATTTTGGGTTTAGGTGTCTGCTCCTGCTTTCCTTATCCAGCTTCTGGTGGAGCATAAACCAGATTTTTATAACTGTGATTTTGTGTTGCATTAAAGCTTTGGGGTGTTTTTTTTGAGAGCACCCTCCTGAATCTGGCCTGTTGTGCTTCTGCCAGTGTACCCTGGGAATCCTGTCACTCTTTGGGAATCGATAGCAAATGTAAAGCAGATTTAAAATACTTCCATTCCCCTTCTGTGTGTTGAGGCCCCAAATTCAAGTCAGAATTTAGAGGTGTTGCAATGTGCTTGAAAACTCTTGGACTGTTGAACTTGGCAATCAAAACCTGATTCCTGCTTGCTGAGAGTGAGAGCCTTGTGTGTGGTTGTCCTCCATTATCACACTGTCACCCAGACATCTGTGTGTGGGCATGGAGTCACCTGGCAGTGGTGCTGGCACAAGGCAGCTGTGGGGACTGGCACCCAGGGCATGGGAGAGAGGCTGTGGGATTTGCTGTTGGTAAGATCTGATCAGCACCACGCTGGTAGTGAGCCCTCAGCCCTGGGATCTGATTTTGACCAGTTTTGGGAAGGCTGTCGTTGCTCCTGGAGCAAGGTGAGCAAAGCCCGTTCTGCCACGGGGTGGGCTCCCTGCAGGGAGCGATGGCCGGCGGTGGGAGTGAGCAGTCCCTTCTGGAGAGGGCGGATCCCTCGGCACCTCTTCACACTGTCCCCTTCCTCCTGTCTTGCAGGGCCGCGTGTCTGGGGCTGAGCCAGGTGCCCCCTGCTCCGCGCTGGGTCCCATGAGACAGGCAGGACCACCCTGTCCCTCGCGCCCGGGGCCGCAGCACCCGGCTCTGCCCCCGCTGCACGGGACCCCCCGCCAGCCCCCACAGCGGAGCTGCAGAGAGCTGCTGCCACGGTAAGTCCTGGCCTTTCGCTTTCCTTTCCCGGGACGCTTCCCTGGAGAAGGACATGCTCCAGGTTGCTGTTCCCGTTGACTCCACGTGCGTCCCCCGGCTGCGGTGGGGTCACAGCATGGGGTGCGTGCGCAGGCCAGCAAAAAAAGGCTCTGTGGGAACAGCTTATGCACCAAAAAAATTCAGGTTTCAGTCAACAGACTCAGCTCACGAATTCAGGTTGTATTTAGCAAGTGGCTTTGGCTGGGAAAAAAAAAGTGAAACACTGAAAAGTTTGATTTTGACATTTTCAAAATGAAACCTTTCAGCCATCTGTTTCAAGATGACATTTCATTTTGAATTTTTTCTAGGGGTTTTTTTTTTCAGTGTAGGGGAGAGCCACCTACAAACAAAATGAAAGCTTCACTTCAGCCCAAACAAAATGTTTCATTCAGCCCCAGATTATTACTGGGGCTCTAAAATTTGGCAAAGGAAAAAAATTACTTTGGTCATCCTGAATTACTTTCTTTTCTCCGTTTAATCACCAGGACAAAAGACAAGTGCTTGAGGGAGTGGGAGCTGTGGGGCCCATAGCACACAGTATGGGGGTTTTTGAGTGGGAGTTTGGGAAGAGCCTGTGGTGGCAGAACATGTTGTACCAATGACTTTGGTGATGGCAGGAGCCTGTGGGAGCCAATTTTAGCTACGGCAGAAAGCTTGTGCTAGAGACGAGAGCGTGCTGTGCTGAGCCCACCTGGAGTCAGCATCCTCCCAGGCTGTGGGGGTGGCCCCAGTGTCTGGACCTGTGCTGGGTGCCAGAGGTGCGTGGCAGGTCTCACCCAGTGCCATTCCCTCCCTGCAGAGCAGCATCTGTGCCCATTATCTGTTTTCTCCATCTGGTATTTGAGAAAGTCCAGTTCGGGGAGATAAATGTGAAACAGAAGGGACCTTCTGGTCTGCCCGGAAGGTTTTTGTAGCTCTCTTTGCACAGGAGAAACCACTCCGGGGATGGAGGAGAGAAGGAAAGGACTGGGGAGAACAAGACCCTCCCTGAGGGGCTGCAGCAGAAGCTGCAGGAGCTTCTCTTGGCCCCCTAATGGCAAGGAGGAGGTGATCTGACTATGTGTCCCAAATCTTGTCACCGCTGGCACCTGGGTAGCACTTCTACCACCCAGCTCAGCTGAGACTACCTAATTAGAGAAAACAGCTGTGCTTTTCATTTACCACACCCTCTCCACCCCCAGTCCATCCCAAGTGTGACCTTATCCAGTCACGTAGAACTGCTGGATGTGGAGGCAAGTGTTGGAAGGGAGCTGTGCTGGCTCATGCCCTTTGTCAGGAAGGAGGAATGGAGGGCTGAATCGTAGAAGAGGAATAGGAGAGCCCCAAAATCAAGCCATAAACAAAATCTGTGCAGCAACACGGGGGGCTGCAGGAAGGCGTCCTGCGCTGATTTCCTGGGAGGAGTGTGCTGCTGGCACATCCTGGCTCCCCACAGCCTGGGCGTGCAGGACTCCCACTCCAGCAGGAAGGCTTCAAACACAGCACTCCAGGCAGGTGTCTGGGAGCGTGGTGGGACAGCAGGTGTTTGAGATCTGTTCACATGTGCTCCCATGCTTCTGTCAGCACCGGCTCCCTGCTGAAGTGTTGTAGGGTTGCTGCCTTTGTTGCAGAGGAAAAAACTGGCTGTTCAGAGATACGTGAGATCAGAAGGGATCAGGGTTGCTGCAGGTCTGAAATCAGTGTCTGCCCTTGTTTGGAGGGGAGCTGGTTGTGCCCAAACCTCTGCTGGCTGTTTTCCAGGTGGCCATGACCCCAGGGTGTGAGTGGCAATGCTGGAGAGGGTGGTAGGACCTTGTCCCTGTGGGTTTACCCCACAGGGAATCCCTCCACCCTGCTGTGGGAGGGTCTTTCCCCAGGCCCTTACTGGAAACCCCTGAAATCTCCTGAATCATGTACCTCTGGATTTGCATTTAGTATTCCCACCTTCCGTTCTCTTTCTCTGTTTTCATTTCTCCCTCTTTTCCCCCCTCCCTCCATCTTTATCAGTAGCTAATGAAACAGGCAGGGAGAAACCCAATTCGTACAGTAATTAAATTTACTTAGAGGGTATTCAGCTGGAGTAATGAGAAGTTTAATTCAATGATTAGTTTTTTCTTTCATTAATTAAAAATGGAACAACGGTGCAGTTACAGTGGGCTGCATTGATCCTCCTTGTGGAAAGCTGCTGATGGAGGAGGAGGAGGAAGGAAAGCTTCTCATTTTATCTTCTCTGGATGCTCTCCCCACACACAGATGCTGGTATTGTCCCCTGTTCCCAGTTGATCCCTTGCCCGGGTGTCCCTGAGTGACTCTAGGTAAGGGGTGCTTGGGGTGGTGCTGAGGAGAGCAGTGGCACAGCCCCCCACACAGGTCCTCTCCCTGATCTATCCCCAGCCGTTCAGTTTAAAAATGGATTTGAAATATTTGCTGTGGGTGGAAGATTGAAAAGCAGGTCCCAGCCCACAAGAAGTTTGGGGTGGGAGAGTTGTTTTCCATCCTTGCTGAACAGATTTTGATCCATTTAAATATGTTAAACTCATAAACATGTTTTTGGTCTTTTAAAATAAGTGATGTGTGAAAGCAAAAAATAAACCAAATAAGTAATTTCCCATTTCTCCAATGCCTTCTGCAGGCTGTTGAGCAATGTTAGGACCTCAGATGTCCTTCGAAGCATGATTGGGCAGGTTCTGTTCACCTAAAGTAGAGGCATTTGTGTGCTCCCAGTTTTGACACAGAAGGAGTTTCTATGGTAGCTTTGGGGATTGTTGTAAGATCTGCTAATGTGTGAGTTCATGAGGAGGAGCAGACAGTAACAGGGATAACCCCCCCAAAGAACCATTAACTGGTGTTACAGATCCTGTCTGTGCAGGAGCTGTGTGCGTAAGGGGGCTGGGCAGGTGAGCAGGCACTGCATCCCCCTCACCTGTGCCCTTCCTGCCCACGTGTTTGCCAAGTCATCTGCTCCTGTGGGGGCCCTGTGATGGTGAGAATTAGCCAAGGGCTGGGGCAGCAACACCTGGGTTTGAAGCCAGTGAGAGCCAAGGGCACTCAGCACCTCTGGAAATAAGATGCTGTAGCTTTTCTTGGGTTATCTGGGGTGATAACTGCTTCAGGAAAGCTGGTGGGCAAGAGAGAAGCTCCAGGCCAGCCCAACACCCTGTCCCTGTGCTGGGAAGACAGTCCCACGTGGGACTGGAGCCTTGAGGCTCCTCTGTGCCTCCTGTTTGTGGAGTGGCTCAGGATTCAGAGAAATCGCCTTTTATGCCGAGAAAGGAGGAATACATCCTCCTGCTTTGACCTCATCTCCTGAAACAGCAAAAATTGTGATGGGAAATGGTTTCTGGCAGGAGAAGAGGTGAATGTGGGGCATTTCTTTCCACACCTGCAGGAGGGTTGCAGCTGAGCTCCTCTGTCTCCAGCATGTGCCTCGGCTGTGGTGGCAGTGGGAAGGAGTCCCAGGTTGGGTAAATTGGGGCACCCCGGTGCTGGAAGCCTGTGCACCCCTCAGCTGGATCGAGCTCCTGGCATCTCTCAGGGCCCAGCCTGTTGTCCCCAGGACTTGTGGCATTGTTTTGGGCTGACCCTGGCTGTAACACAGCATCTCCAAATCCCAGTACATCTATGGGAGAGCCCTCAAGCCCCCTGGGTCTGTGGGATGCAGTGTCCCCCAGTCTGAGCCCCGTGCCTCATTGCTGGGGTCCTGAGCTGCGAGAGCCTTCTGCAGCTCGGCGCTTTGCTGATGTCTTGCAATTCCTGTCCTCTGTGAAGGATTTGGCTGGGATACGGGGATGCATCCAGGGACTGAGCTGCCTGGGGAGGCTTATGGAAGGAGGTGTAAGGCTGTGCTGACCAGTGAGTGATATCTAGACTCGTAGTCAGCTGCGGCACTGCCTTACAACAGTGTTTTTCCAAGGGGTTTTGCATGCATGTGCTTCTTCAGAGATCACTGCAAATGATTCCCAAGTGCTCTGGCCCAAATCTGTCCTGGTAGCTGTCAGCAGATCAATGCTCTGCTAAGTACAGACCTGCTCTATTTCCGTGGGAAAATGGCTCTCTTAAGCAGTTCATTTTGGGCCTTCCAGCAGCAGGGCCACTAAATTTTGGTAGTTGTGTTTTTCTGTTACAGCCTGATTTATAACTTTTAAATATCAGCTTGGATGAAGATTAGGCTCGTCTGAGCTCAGTTTTGGGAAGGAGAGAAGGAAAAGCATTCACAGCTTTTTAATTTCTCTCTCGCATGCCTCTCAAATCCCAGGTTCAAAGCCCTAATTTTGGTTTCATTTTGCTCACAGTGCATGAGTGGAAAGCAGAGGAGAGGCCAAAGCCCAGTGCACACCTGGCATCTGATCCCCCAGCGTCCTGCCTTCATCTGACCCAGGTAGGTGCACCCGAGCTCGGAGCACTGGTGTATATGACACTCACACACATTTGTTGTGCTGAGTCCAGGGCTGGACTGGTTTCCATTGCCAGAAGTGTGGTAAAAATGCCTCTTCCTTCCCCCTTAGTCTGGGGCGGCTTCCCAGTGAGGCAACATAGCTTCCAGCTAGGATCTGGGGCGGGTAGGAGGTGTTCAATCCATCATGCCTGCACAGGGGAGTGTTTTACGAGGGGGAGAGGCCTCTAAAATGAGTATTTGGATGGTGGTCCTTCTGAGAAAGAGCTTTGTGATGGGGTCGTGTGGCTCTGCTTAGGTGAGTTTGCTCCAACTCATGTTACACCAGGGAGGGACAAACACTGCCCACGTGGAGTGATTCAGCGTGGACAGCCAGACGCTGCAGCTTGGGAACGCTGGGCACGAGTGGTTTTATCTTCCAGGAGAGGGCAGGCGAGAGGGTCCTCAAAAAGCAGGGTTTTTCGAGATGTCTCTATTCCCGTTGCACGGCTCCTGCACACTCTCCCCCGGTTCAGCCTCCTCCCAGCGCTCTTGCCGGGACAGTTAAAAGAGACAGGAGTAGGTTTTGGCTTGTTCTGCACATCCCCATCCTCAGCTGAAATCTGCGAGCTGTCAGCCTGATGCAGGAGATGCGTGAGACAGCAAACATCAGAGCTGACTGGGTTGAGGCAATTTCCCAGGATGTCAGTCCTCGAGAGAGAATAGAAAGGATCTCTCGGTGAAGAGCAGAATTTGGTTTCCTAATGAAAAAAAAAAAATTAGGATGATTCAAGCATCTTTCATCTGCCACAGCTGGGGGAGGGTTTGTTGAAACTGGATGTTGTCCAAGGTAGTAGGAGATGGAGGAGTGTGCTGGGATCTCTGTTTGACAGGAGTGGTGGCACTGGGAGGCACTTCTACCTGGGGCAGAGCTCAGGGGCTCACTTGGGACTGCCCAGGGGCAGTGTTCCACGCCTGGTTCAGGGAAAAGAGAATCCAAACAGCGAGGCAGAACTCTTTCACACTCAGATATGTAATTTCTCCCTTATGTTGTTCTTTGCTCAAAGCAAGAGCAGGCTGCATAGGCTCAACCTGGTGCATGCAAAAAAGGGCCCTGTCCTTACCTTGCCTCACATTCCCGCATGAGAGGAGCCTGTGGAGAGGCTTTTGCAGCTTTGCAAAGAGGTATTTGTAGCTTCTTGTCGGTGTTTCCTGTTTTATGGTAATCAGCAGTGAGCCCAGACGCCCGTCCCTCCCTGCTCCCACAGGTGCTCTGCGTGATTGGACCCTGGGAGAGAAGCTGTGTGTGAAGGATGCTCCGAGGAGGAGCTCCCACTGTGTCAGGGCTGGCAGAGCAAGTAGAGGGACCATGGAAATAGCAGTTTTCTATCAAAATACCTTTTCAACAGCAAGCTCTGAAGTGTCTTTATTTTTAGTGATTTTCTCTTAAAACAAAATTCTGCTGGGAAATGATCCTGCTGGTTAAAGTCCTCCCTGAAAACGTAAGCACCAAGAGCCATCTGCTCTGTGTTTGGATTGGGGTATTTTCTTTCAGAGCGTTCTTTGCGAAAACTGAAGGCTTTTCCTAAGAACAGTATTTAGAAAATGCGGTGGTTTTGGTTTTCCTTCTGCTTTTTCCTTTGAGAAAAGGAGGAAAGTTATTTCCTAGGGAATTTGGTATAATGGAGGGGGGGTGTGGTCAGTTTCTTAGGCTGCTCTGTCCCCTAAATAGTGCAAGAAGAGGGCAGCCAGGCACAACTGGGGTCCCAAACACCCCACAGACTCTTGCCCTGCCCAAAAGCTTGGAGGGAAGCAGATGTGGTGCTGGGAGCAGTGATCTCAGCTTGAGCATCCAGTAGGTACATAAGCCCTCTCCCCAAGGAGCCTGCAAACCTTGGGCTGGATGATGTGGTCAGAGGCTTTATTTAGTTCTGAGCCTGAGTGGATTTTTAATGCATGAATTTTTAGTGTTTAAACCGAGCAGATCTTTGAACTGCTGTGGTTTCTGAGGGATGTTTCTCTTCCTGTCTGAATACATGTGCCATAAATGCTCCCAAAAAATCCCCCATCCTCTCCCGTGTTGCTGGCTCTGGTGATGTGGCCACAGACTTGAAGTGAGGGTTCACTGTGGAGTGTCTTGGATTCTCACTATTGAAAAGCAAGTTTTCAGCATCAGGGTCACATCAAAAGCCTGGTGTCCCCACAAGGAGGGACATGTAGGAGTGGCAACAGTGTTCAGGCTGTTCCCAGGGACAGTGGGGACACCAGGGCCACTCTTGTCTTCAGCTGAGCCAAATGCTGTGGTTAAACAGTGTGACTGGGAGAGCTGAGAGAGAGAACTGGGCTGGAGGAAGGAATGTCACAGAGGGAAAGGTGTCTGTGGTCTCTTCTGGAAGGTTGGCTCTTTCACCCCGGTAGGGCCAAGGGAAGCCCTGAATTTCTGTTCTGTGCCTTACCTGGTTCCCACCTGGCTCTCTGGATTAAAACAGATTTCTTCTCAAACATCTCCCTCCGAGGGCTGACAAAGCTATTAAGAGATTTTTCTGTTGTTAAAAATAATTATTAATTGTGCAAAAATCTACTAAGCCAGGCAGGGAGCCAGGCTGCCCAGCCCAAAGGTGGCACCATGAGTGCATCTGCCGGCCCCTGGGACAAAGCTGGATGCCACCATCATGGTCCAGCAGCTCTGCAGAGCCCACTGGTGGGATCTCATGCACAGTACCTGATGCTTTCCAGTACCTGTGAGCTTTGGTGGGGACCACCAGGGACTCTTTGTGGCAGGAATCTGGGCACTGTGTTTGAGACTGGGAGGCTTCTGAGGTTTTCTAGCAGTTGGGCCAGCTCTCCCTTGTCTTGGGGTGGGAGATTATATTATGCACACACAGCTTTGGGATGTCACATCAATGTTAACCACAGGGAAGAAGCGAGAGTGGAGGTGGGTGTGCATGGCAGTTTGTTTCTTTGGGTTTATGCGCTGATATTTTCTGCTTAATTGCACCTTGACATGCACCAAGGGGCAAGGAGGGGTTTTAAAGCAGCTTTTTTAAAAAAAAATTACCTTCCATGAAATATTCAGGATGGGCTGACTGCTTTTTAAAGACTATTCTAATTACTCCTGCAAGGCTTCCACTTCTCCTGATCTCATTGCACACGGAGAGAGGCTGCAGGAGGGTTTGTCCTGGTTAGCACTGAGGGGCTGGGATGGTTTGTATTCACTGCAGGGAGGTGATCACTGCACTGACCCTTGGAGATGGGCGAGTTGGGAGTCAGAGGGCTGGTTTGTTCCTGTGAATATTCGCTGGTGGTGGACTGAGGGCTTGGAAGGGAATGGAGGCAGTTTAATGATGTGCTAGGGTATACTAGGAACAAGAATAATGTCCCTGGTGCACCTCAAGGCTCCCTCCTGGCTGTGTCCTGCCTCCTGTGGCTGTGGGGAGCACGTGGCTCGCCTGCGGAGACAGGCTGCTCTAGGAAGTGCTCTCCCAGTGCTGTTAGGTGTGATCCAAAATTAGCATCGCATTCACTTGCTCTTAGCTGTGTTAGCTCTGCGAGGCTAATAGGGCTTAGAAAAAAAAAGTCTCTTGTCACCAGAATCAGCAGCTCTGACTCAGAACATGCGGAGGGAACAGACTTGCTGATTAAGGCAACGTTGATGTTGTACGTGCTCACCCGGCCACAGCAGGGCCCTGGGACTTGCCTGAGAATCTCTGCCAGAGCCTGGGAGGGGTCCTTGGTTCTCATCTTGGTGCCTAAACCACCATGTGAGGAGGATGAAGGCGTGAGCATCAAACCCAGCCAAACCGAGGAGCGTTCCCAGTGCTGTGCCATGTTCCACAATTAATCGCTTCCACCCACACTACACCTTCTCCCTTTCTTAAATCCTCCCTTGCCTGGTTCTGGAGCAGGGAATGGAAGCAGCTTCAGTTTTATGAATCAATCAAAGACAATGCCTGCTTTTGAGGGTTGCTGATTTAGAGAGCCCTTTGCAAGCATGTGTGCAGTATGATTTCTTATCGGAGCACAGCTCTGGATGAGCCTGCCAAGAGGAGCTGTTCCAGCTCCCGGCCACATCCTGGGGAGACGGCCTGAGTGGTCCTTTCATCTACAAATAAAACAAACAGGAACAAAGAAGGCAATAATATTGACTTTCATCATTGATATTTCCATTTATCTCATACGGTTACTAATAATTAGTATTTCTGTAGCTGGATGGGTATAGCTCATAATCTCACTGTTTCAGGGGAGCTTATTAATGTCCCTGCCAAAACCAGGCAGGCATAAAGCACTGGACAAGTGCCGAGGAGGGCGAGTGGGGCGGAGGGATGGGAATGGAGCAGGGCTGAACCTGGAGGAGAGGCAAGAGGCTGTGGAGCAGGGAACAGTGGGGCAGCGGAGCTGGAGAAGGAGACTGTGGGCAGGGCCTGAGTCAGCGCTGCTGTGCCTGTGGTGGGGTGGGAGAGCTGTGTGGGCTTGGTGAGGGGAGCTGGGCCTCATGGGGCTACCATCAGCCAGCCCCTCGCTGCATCCTCTGTCACAGCTGGAGCACAGCTGGTCTGTGTTCGGGAGGGAAGGGCAAGGTGAACACTTCGTGCCAGTGGCCCTGGGGTGGAGGATGGGCTGAGATGCAGCCCCAGTGCCCTCCCCAGGGTGTGATGTGCCCCCAGATTGTGGCAGCAACCCCTCCATGTCTCCAGCACACTGGGATATGTGGGGAACTGGGTACGTTCCTGCTGGGTCTGTCCCCACCTGCCCCAGGGCACCTGTGTGGTTCATGCACACACTTCCCACAGCACCTGCAGCCTTGTTTGCTGGTGCTTCATCAGTCGTTCCCTGTTCTCTTTTAAACCTCCTCATGGTGCTGTCTGCAGGTGCCTTGTGCCTGTGTATCCACATACCTGGCCTGGATCCCCTCTGGGATTCCAGAGGAGGTGGGACACTGAGCTTTCCACACTGGTGCTGCTGTTCTCCTGTGTTACTGTGAAAGCTTTGATACACAACTGCTCTGTCAATCATCCTGGGTCAGTCTGGAGGTCCGTTTCCTGCATCTGTGTTTTTAATTGTCCTGTTAAGTGTGCGTCCTGACCCCTCCTGTGAGGGATGGCTTCCGGTGTGCAGCATCCAAGCATTACCAATTCCACAGGAACCGCTGTCACAGCAGCCGCAGGGACCTGCAAGCAGCGAATGCAAATGCAGGGCGGTGTTTTTATTAGGATTTAAATGAGTTTAAGACTGTTCAGAATTACAATGTGATTTGAGCCAGGAGGGGCTTATAAAACTGGTATGAGTTCATATACTATACAGTAAACATGCCGAAGCCCATGGCTCCTGCTAAGCACCATCCTCACTGAGGTGGGGAGAGCAGTAGGCAGCTGCTGGGGCTCAGCCCTGTGGCCCCTGCATGTTCCCGTGGGGGGAAAGGCTGTTTGGGATGGAAGGTGGTCGCAGTCACGGAGGTGGTTGTGCGGGGAAGCTGGTCCCTGTTAACAAACCTGAGCCTGTGGTGCAGTACAGGTGTGGTCTCTGGCTGAAAGGTAGGGGTGCAGGAGGGCCTTGGGGGCATGTTTTGGGTCAGGGTTTACACTACTTTATCCATTCCTCCCTTTGTAGCTCCCCTGTGTGAAGGTGGCAGGGATGCTTCAGTGCTGGTTGTGCTGGAGGATGCTGTGCAGTGGATTGTGGCTTCCCTGGGCGCTGGTGCAGCACAGGGCAACCCTTCCCTGGGCCAGACCCCACTCCAGGTATCTGAGAGCAGCGAGCTTTCTCCATTTGGTCCAGGCTGTGCCAGCTTGAGCTTGCACCTCCCTGGAGGCCTCACAGCACATAGGTCACCTGCTGGTTGTACAGGGAGTGCTCATAAAGGCTTTAATGGCCATTAATATAATCACTGGCAGGGCAAGACTCTGCAGAGATGGGTGGTGTGAGAGAGCTGTACCTGCGGGCACAGGAGTTCTGGGCCTGTGACACCTGGGAGCCACCACAGTGATGGATTTCTCATCCGCTTCCTCAGCCAGAGCAGGAATGAAAGGGGATCTTGAGCTATTGGCTTGGGATGTTCGTGCTTCGCCTCGTTTCAGTGCTGTGCTTTTGATCTCTGAAGGATACAGCTGAATATTTGAATGAGAAATACGTGGTTGTGTTGAAATCCTAGACAAAATGCCTTTTGTGCCTCCCTGCATGTTTATTTGCGTAAGAAAGTGTTTTGCTGGAGAAACACGGGAAGGAGCTCGAGGGAGAGGAAGGAAGGCGGAGGTGAGAGCATTGGGGAGCTTGCAGTACAATTTTAGGACACTTAAGAGCCTCTTATTGTCAGTGGCGAGACAGCGACATGGGAGGCAGCTCAGGCAATTGTCTGAGACAAATTGCTTCGTTTGATGGCTTTGTCGGTACCTCACTGGTTAAGTTCCGGGGTTATATATTTATTGTTATATACAAAGCAAAGGAGAATTACACAAATACATACATATGTATACACATCTCTGGCATCCATGGTTATCTCCCATAAGTGACCTTGCAGGCAGGAAATAATGTCACCAGCCTGCGTGGTGCTTCTGAGCAGCTGGATGTTTGTTCTGTAGGTCCAGGGGGAGCGAGGGAGCCAGGCTCTTTTTGGGGCTCCTCACACCGGGAAGCGGGGCTGGCACTGTGTTTGCCACAGGAGGGAGCATTCCCAAAAAAAAAGGTTTCGCTTGCTTCAGGAGGCACTGAGGGAAGAGCCTTTGACAGGCAACATGCTGCTAAAGAAAGCTGCTTTCCCCAGAGAGGGAAAATTGCTGCTGGTGCCTGTGGGAGAGGTGAAAGTGGAGGTGTGACAGAGAGCAGCCCTGCTGCTTTGTCCTACTTGGAGGAGAGATGGCAAACCAGGATGTAAAGGCACCCTGATGAAAAGACCCGCTGCGAGCATTTGGATGGCATTGGAGAGGCTCAGCTTCCCTGTCCCCGTGGAGCCCTGGCTTTGACCAGCCCTGCAGTGCTGTCCCTCGACTGTGGATGTGGGAGGAGGGGTGGTGTTCAGGGCTACGCTAGCTGGGAGATGTGAGCTGCATCCAGCAGCCCAGATCAAAGGGACCTCAGCCGGCGACATCCACCAGAAAGCCTTTAATGCCCAGCCCTAGAGCAGGGAGATTTACTCAAGGGACTCATTTCCTTGCCTGAATGTAAAAAAACTGTGTCAACTTGGCATTCAGGAAACTTTATTTAATATCTTTTTATTTGTTTAACGATTTAGCTAATTGCAATGCTTTTTTTTGTTATTTTTAATAGACTTCTTTTTCATTCATTCCAACTTTGTCCTTATATACACTTTGTTCTTTAAAGCCATTTCGTTACGGGTGTACATTGCCTGTGCTGGTTCTCTGGGTGGATGGGGGAAGGAGGAGGGGTACCCCAGCTGCACCCGTGTGCCAAAGCTGTCAGTAGCTCTGGTGACACCAGCCGGTCTCAGCAGATCAGGACAAGCTATCACCGAATTGTTTAGGTTGGAAAACACCTCTAGGATCATTGAGTCCAACCACTAACGCACCGCTACCAAGCCCACTGCTAAACCGTGTCCCCAGAGGCCTGCCTCTGTTTTGCTGAATTGTTTGCTTGGGGCAGAAAAGCAGAAAAAGGATAATGTCCTAGGGTTTCATTGTGCTGTTTTCTCTATGAAGTAATTGCTACTTTCCTTTAGAAAGAAAACTTTGGTTGGGAAGTTCCTTCACTTTTATTTTAGAGAACTGGGTAAATCCTTGGAAGTGTCCAGATGTAAAGTGAAATGTTGTTTTGCTTCTCTATGTTTTAGATTCACCAGCATTTAACAGAAAATGTTTTCTTCTGTTAAGCTAATTCTTACTGAATTGTCAAAAATATGAAAAGATAATAATTGCAATAATTACACTAATGGTAATGTGCTTTCACAGCCGTGGCTTTTACCACAGCTAATTGTGCTCATCCATTCCTCCTGTCTCCTCCTCACTCAGACCTTTTCCCAGGCACAGTGGGTCCCTACACAGCCCCCCATATGTGACCTCCTTGCATCCAAACTTGGAGCAGCCTTGGCCTTGTTGTGTACTGAACTCACCAAGTCTTGCTGGAGCTGCCTGTGCTAAGCTGGACGTGCTTCCAGGAGGTGCCATAGGACACGCCTTTGTGCTGGGAGCCCCATGGCATCAATACCTGCAGCCTTTGGCACCGGCCAGCTGAGCACCAGGTCCAAACCAGGCTTCTTGTCCCATTCCTGAGCAAGGCATGCTCTGCCTGTGTCCCCGTGGGGTGTTAGCCCAGTCCCCAAATGGATGCTTTCAGTGCTAGGAGCAGTTTGCAATCCCCGTGCAATCCTAGCTTGGCCTCTACGTGAGCACCAGCGAGGAGCGGAGCTGGGCAAAGATGTCAAGAGCTGTTACAGTGTGTGCAGGGAGCTTATATAAAAGGATCCATTTTCATTCCCCTGCTTGTCTGCTTCAGTCAAAATACAATGCCACGGCTAAGAGGGTGCTGTGTCAGGGCCGACCGCAGCAAGCTAATGCATGGCTGCTGCGGCGGGCGCTCCATCTCCCCGGACCGCAGCTGTCCCGGCCCCGCCGCAGCCCCCGGAGGCCGCAGCTCGCCCCGCTGTGAATCATGGCTCCCGCGGAGCTGTAGCTCCCAGGCTGCTGACCACAGCCCTGCCGGGCTCAGCTCCCAGCCGGGGGCACGGCTCTCTGGTGCTCTGCTTTCCCAGCGTGAGCAGGAGCCACCCCGGGAGCTTGCGGCAGCCCAGCTGAGCCTGCTGCGGGGGCCCTGGGAGCAGCAGTGTCACGTCAGGGATCTCTTTCTGCTCAGTGACATGTGTGTGGACATGGGCACACGTGTACCAGAGCGCCCTTGAGGTGTCTGGCACCCAGTGTCTTCATCTCCATTATTTAGAGGCTGTGAAGAGCATCTCTGTCTGCCTGTCGCTCTATGGGCACGTTGTGGGGCCACTGGGGGATGACCGGCTGGCTGGAACCGGCAGAGACCTGGAGATGGTGCCTTAGGCAGAGGGGACAGTGGATGCTTGCATGCTCAGACCACCTTAGCCAGGGCAGGGTGACAGCTGTGTAGCTGAATCTATGCTGCAAGTGCTTGGAGATGTGATGTGGGGAGATGAGCAGTGTGTAGGGATCTGTGTTTCCCTTCCTCTTCTCCAGTATACCTTCACCCATTCCTTGGCAGGGCTTATCTCTCCTGGACCCCTTCCTGTTGAGCTGAACCCTTCATCCTGGGGACACTTGGCTTTTTTCTGCCACTGTGTTGGGAGGCAGATGTGCTCTGCGTGGCTTGGAGGGGGTAATGTATGTGCTCATCTGCCCAGACCTGGCAGAGGCTCACAGATGTTTTGGGCAAGCCTTTGCTATTGTATTCCTCCCTTCTCCCTTAGAAAGTCCGCTGCGTCTCCTCTGGGAGTCCGTGCTGAGGCTGTGTGCTTGTGGAGAGCAGTGGCTGTGCTGACTTTCCAGCAGCCGGGAGGGTGTGTTTGTCTAGGAGGTGGATGGGGGTGGCTCTGCCCTCCAGCAGCACTGCTCCATGATCAGGCCCCGTGAGGGATCATCCTCTGGCCAAGGCACCACGTCTGTGTTCTCTGTCTGCAAATTTCTCCTTACTGAGGCCTTGGCTCCACGAGCAGAGCCTGGTACAGGAACAGGCAATATGAATCCTGAAACCTCAATGCACCGAGCAATTTTCATCAGAGGTTTTCACACTTCGCCTTTCTCTACTCTCTTTTTTCCCCTCATTTCTCCTCAGTTAGACATGGAAGCAGGTCTCCTGGGCTTTGTTGGGGAGTTCGCCACCACCCCTCGCCTCTCATTGGCACAAGCAGAGCAGCTGATGGGGCTGTGAGGATGCAGCGGCAGCAAAGCTGCAAAACTCCTCCCAGCACTGGCTGGACTCAGGCAGAGGCCACCAGCCATCTCCCACCCCATCCCCCTGAAATGTCACTTGCTTTTAAATGCACTAGTAGTTTAAAATAAGAATAACCTGCTCCAGGGCTTCTTAAACCATGGAATTAAATATGGTTCTGGTCTCTAGGCAGAGTCTGACTCTTCAATTCTAAATCTGCTCAGCCAAGCGAAATATTGCAGGGGGAAAGAAATCAATATTTCTCAGGCCTGGCACAGAGAGGAAGCTGTCTGTGTGTGGCTGCAGGCATGCAAGTGCAGATGTGCACACACATGAGGCTGCGCTTGGGAGGGTATTGGAGAAACACCACGGAGACCCGGGATGGGGAGAAGGACACGGTGTTTGCAGTGCCAGTGCTGTGTGTGCTGCTCCAGGAGAGGTGTGGGAGTGAGTCCGTCCTACTCAGGTGTGTGACACAGCTGGGGTTCCCTCCGTGGGGTTCCCAGCACAGTCTTTTAGAGAAGGAAACACAGTTTTTCTGTTTCAAGACATGTAATTTAGTGGCTGGTGAGAGGCTGTGAGCTTATTGCAGAGCAGGTGTGCTCTGCCTGTCCTGGTTTCTGGTACCTGGTGTGTGGAGCTGAGCTGTGCAGGAGATGGGAATAATCAGGGCTTCTAGCAGAGTGAAGGATTTTCCCAGTGACCCACAGGCCCCATCATTTGGAGGATGGAAGTGGTTGAGATAGTGAATGGGTGAGGTGCTTTCGCTGTCTACCTCAAGGACTGATCTGGATGCCCACGTGCAGCACTGCACGGCCCATGGTAGCGTATCCTGGCCATGGCTGTCCTTGTCCACAGTGTTTCTGTTGCCCAGAGGACACAGGCTGCTTGGGGAATGGATTCTGCTGTCTGCTCTGGGAGCATTGCTGAAGATTCCCATCCTTCCCTGCAGCAGGGATGTGTTTCAGGATCAAGATGTTGTAGCTGGGGTTGTAGTTCAGGGGCAGGTGAAGCTCGTTTTGCCAGGTCTTAGTTCTCCAGGTGGTTTCTGTCCAACCTTTCTCCCCTCTGTCACTGCTTTGCAGAGTCCTGATGTTCTCTCTCTCTGCTCCTCTGTGGTGGGAGGAGGGAGCTGTGCCACCGTGTCGGGATCAGAGGTGCAGGAGGATCTCCATCTGCAGCGGGAAGGACAAATGTTACTGACCTGCTCTGGCATCTGACCAAACCACAGACACTCATCCCTCTCGAAAAGCTTCTCTGATAGCTTAATTTCTTAATTGCTGTCTGCGATCAGGATGTCAGCTCTGGCTCTCCTCCAAGATCTGTCACTTCCAGCAGGCTGGTGCTCACTGCCACCTTGCTTTGGTCACTATTTTCAGCTCACCTGAATAACTGGCTGGAGAGTGTCACATCTCCATATAGGCCACCTCTGCTGCCCCTGAGGGCAGTGGTGAGTACTGAAGGAGTTCAAGATACTGAGGGGTGCCAGTTCAAGGCCCCAGCTCCAAGCCTGTCTCCTGCCTTGGCCGGAAAGGGAGGGTTGGAGCTGAACTGTGTGTTCTGAGGTCCCAGGCAGAGTCAAGCACAGCACTAGAAGAGGTAAAGATGCCTGGTGCTGGGCTCAGGATGGAGAGCTGGAGAGCATGGTGGGATACCTGGGGGTGAGGGAGGCCCAAAGGAGAGCTGCCCTCTGTGGGGTCTGGCACTGGGTGATGGGAATTCCCAATGGCTCTGGCCATCCAGTTAAGGCAGTGCCATGACCACGTGCAGCCGAGCTTACATGCTGCAGCACAGCAAGGCTCTGTATCTCAATAAGCAGCACTCCAAGGCAGACCTGAATATAAATATTTGAAGAGGAAATAGTACTCTGTCTTCTGTTGTCTCTCCTTCCTTTTCTCTCTCTCTCCATCCCCCCTTCTCCTGTCTTTCACGTATGACTGAACATGAGAGTTCATTGTTAAGGGGGGTTTGTTTTCTTGAGGGTTTTTTCCCTTTCTCTACTTCTCCAAGGAGGAAACTCCAGGTGCCGTGCTGTTAACAGCCCCATACCGCAGTAAGGGCTGTCTTTGTGCCAAGTTTGTCTGTGCCCAGGATGATGGGTGCTTATTTTCTCTGTGCTTAATTTGTTTGCCACGATAAAACACAAGTAGACGGCTCTTCCAGGGAACAGATATGATGGGATCAAGCTGCCTGAAGTCTGTAAGTGTGGTTCAGCCCAACACTGCAATAGGTTTCCTCATTCTTAGCGGGTCAGTTGTGCCATGAGGGATACTGCTCCTGGTCGCTGTTCTTGGTGGGAAAGGTTAAAATTGGGCCAGAGAGGAGGCAGCTGGCCTTGTACCTTCCTGGAAAAAGAGGAGTAAGGGCCTGCTAAGCTGTGGATGCATGTGAAGGTCAGGGCTTGTAGCACTGCCTGTACTTCATGTCAGACAGAGGGTGAGCTACTGAGGCAGAGGTGGGAAAATCAGCCTCCTGCCTGCTGCTGGCTGCTAGCTGGGCCACCAGAGAGAGGGGAGCCCATGCTGACATGGTGTGCACCCTATGTCAGTTGTATGGGGCTGTCAGTGAAAGTTGGGGTGTTGCGTGCAGAAGTTGGTCTTGGAAAAGCGAATGCAGAGTCAGCCCACGGGCTCCACGATCTCCCACTCTGCATCTGAGGATCCGTGGGCTGGGAAAGGAGCATTGGCATCATCTAGAGCCCTCCTCTGAGCGTGAAGGGAAGTGTTAGGAGAAATCAACTGCAAAAGTAGAGGTGAAGAGTGGTAGTGAGAAGGGAATGGGGAAGGGAAAGGCTCCAAAGAGGAAATGGGACTGAAAAGCACAGAGGTGGTTTAAGGATATCTGAGACGTCACAGGCAAGGGAGATGGGCCGGGGAAGATGTAACTTTGAGAGAAGTCTTCTCAGACTGGCTGCAAATGTTTGCTAAGCTTCTTGGCTATATTTAGCAGGCACCGTGCCCTTTGGAGAGTTCTCCAGGCAGATGGCGGAGGAGCGGTTTGCCAAATGGTGGAAGCCGTGTCGGAAGGGGGTGCCCGGCATTCGGGGAAAGAAGTTTAATGTCAGCTTCGCCCTTTCCGCAGCAAAGCCAAGCGGTTCGCTTTGCTGCCCGCTGGACAGGGCTGCCAGATGGCCAAATATTTGCTTATAAATTAGCAATGGGAAACAGGCGATGCAAAGCCCTAAATTGAAGAAACCCAAGGCCTGGATTGGACTCTTCCTCCTGTGCAGGACGGTCTCTGCAGAGCAGGGTTGGGTGGATCCATTGCGAGGGCAGCACAAGGAGATGTCAAAGCCAGTGAGCCCAGGCACGGCACTGTCATCTCTCCCCTCCTCACTGGCACGGTCACGGGCCGTTACTCAGGCGTGTGCAGCCTCTGCCTGTGTTTGCTTTAAACCAATATGCAGAGAAAAACAGCTTTTCTCTCTAGGTAAAAAAAATGCTGCTTGGACTTGTATCTGTGCAGTATCTCACTGAATGGGAAATGACTGGAATGAAATTTCCAGGCACTAATGCAATAGAACTACTTGTAATTTGTGCGTGTGCCTGTGTGGGCACAGGCAGCATACTTGATCCCGTGCTGAGCAGCATTCCATATGGTCCTGCCCTTCTGGAGCTCACCTGTGAAATGGCTTCAGGGCTCATTTGGGGTGTCTCTGCATCACACCTGAGCTGGGGCTCTGTGCCAGTGGGGAATTAAAGCCTGAGAAATGCCAAAAGATTTGCCAAAAGATTTTGAGGGTGGGGGGGTGGATGGGCGGACAGGGACCACAAGGATGTGCACAGAGACTCTCACCAAGTCAGTGCTAATGCTGCCTCTTGCAAGTCCCCCCAAATCACAGGACTGTCCATCTCCCAGCTCTCTGCACGCCTTCACTCCAGAGGCATAAAATTATTTTAAAAACAGGTACATTTTAAAATATTGGCTTTGTTTTATTTGCTGCCTGGAGTTGAAGCTGGGTGTTTGCACGTTCCCCAGTGTTCCTGCGCAGGCGGGAGCGCTGGCCTCTCTCCTTTTCCTTTGGTTTCTTATGAAAGCCAAGCTTCCTGTGTCTTAACTTGACTCCAGGGGCTGGGGCTTGGAGAAGCTCTACCTCTGTAATGCTGGCAATAAAATCGTAAGTGCTGGCTACGCTGCTGTAAAACTTTTATTGCTGTGGGAAGAAGAACAGCGAATCCTCCCTCTCTCCCTTCTCTCCTTCCGTGCTGCTCCCCAACTGTGGCTCTGCTCGCCCTCCAAGGCTCTGAGCCTTTGTGCCAGGCAGCACTGAGCCCATCCCCTTTCCCTCTGCTCCTGCTCCCTTTGATCCCCTCCCTGTCCTGCATCCCTGTGGCTGCTCTTCTGCTGCTCTGGCATCGCTGTGCCCCGTGCCAGGTGTGCTCCTGCCCCTATCCTTGTCCCTGCGATGCTGAGTGGTTGCTCAGCTGCACCTCAGCTCTGTTTGTGGCGTGATCCGAAGGAGAGGAACCGTAATAGCTGCCTGTGTAGTGAGGCCATCCGTGCGTTTTGCATTTCATGGCGACTGGAAGCGTCGTCTGCCTTCCCACACCATCCCTTACGTATTTATAGATCACAGCGGCGTTATCCGTGTGGATGCAGATCGTGCATGACGGTTTTCTATAAATACAAATGCTCTGTAATTATCGTTAGAACTATTTAGCCCAATTCAAAGGTAGATTAAATAATGAATGTGTGTGTGATATGCCTGTCGACATCAACAAATGGAAAGAGACATCTCTGGATGCCTATCTGGAGGTTTCCCTGGTGAAGGAGTTGGAGGAGGAGAGCGGGGAGGGAGCTAGGCTGAGTGTTGCTGGAAGTGCCTCTTTCTCAAGGGTTCAGGCGGTGCTGTGGAGACCGATGACCACTCTCGGCTCCGTGGTGGGCTCTTGGGACCAGTGTTTCAGGAGGCAGCGTGCCAAGGGATGGACAAGGAGGATCAGCACACACAGAAGCCATTGGCATTCACAGCTACCCATGGCTCTGCGTCTTTGCCCTCCACTTTCACTGCTCTTGGGAGCAAGGGGAGGTAATTTCAGGCTAGACTGCTGATGGAGAGCTGTGGAAGGTGTGTGATAAGGCTCCCCAAGGCCTCTGGCCCCTTGTTTCCTGTGGTAATTGATTTCCTCTGAGGCCATGCGTGCCCTGGCATGTTTCCCTTCCTGCTGGCCACAAGCTGGTCCGCAGCAGAGCTCTGTGGGGACACTGGCTCTCTCCCCTCTTTTGGCTCCTGCCCTGCCTTGGAGAAAGGAAGGGGGGAGCTTTAGAGCACTTGTGCAGGACCAGTCTCCTGCATGGTTCTTGCTGAGGATGGATGTGGCTTTATTAGCGTCCCAAAGGGGTGCAGCAAGGTGGGACTGACACACTTGGGAAGAGCAGTGTCGTTTAAAGGAGGGGATGGATATGTGGGAACCCCCAAACACTGTGTGTGCCCCAGGAGGGGAGTTTGCAAAGCCAGTGGAAGGACCAGGAACAGTCAGCACTGCCTTTAACACAGGAACCTCTGTCTCCTTGCCTTTTCCCTCTCCCAGGCGCAGTGAAGCCTCAACTCACAGGTCACAGCTCCATTAGCTCCTGTGTGGCTGTGCTGGGTCTCAGCCCTCCCCTGGTTCCATGTCACATCATGGGCTGCTCCGCTACCCCAGGGACAGCGGCGTTGGGAGCGCCAAGGGAAGCGGGGCTGGGAGGAAGGGCTCCATCACAGTAACTAATAACTGTGTGCTGACAAATTGAATTATACCTTTTCCAGTTGCCTGCACTATTGATCAGAGAAAAGGTTTGTGTTTTTGTTAGGCTATTTTTTTTCTTTTTCCTTTTAAGTTACAGTTGCAATGTCCTGGGGGCTTATAATGAACTAAATAAGGTCAGGTTAGCAGAAGAATCAAATATGCTCTGGCAGCAGAAGCGTGGGCTTTTCCTGGTGACTCTGAGTGGAGAGGAAAGCAGCAGCAGCTCCTGCTCTTCCATGCCCTGGTGCATGGGGGTGTCCTGCCCCAGCCTCCTGCTCCCTGGAGGGCTGCTTGGAAAAGGGGTGATGTGGGTGGCTGTGCTTGGCCTGATCCCGAGCAGTGTGGCAGGCGCTGGGGGGGAACTGAGGCTCACCCAGTTGAGTTGTTTGTGTCAAAGGTTGTGCCAAACTGTGCTGTCCTGGCAGCTCGAGTGGCTCCTGCCCTGCCTGGGGGGCTGCAGAGAGAGGCAGGAGATGCATGGTGGGACACAAGGAGCCAGGATGTGGCCAGGCACAGCACTTGCCCAGGAGCTCTCTGTGGGATCCCTGCCTGGGGAAGCTGATGGTGTTTGGTTCTTTGCTCCAGAGCCGAGATCCTGCTGTGAACTCAATTAAAGCTGTGTTGGGGAAAGGGGGAATAAATTACCCAGATGAAAAGGATGAGTAAAAAAACTGTGTGCTGAGAAATGCCAGCCCACCTTTGAAAGGCTTTATTGAACTTGGACACGTGTCACCTCGGCAGCAGAAGCTGCAGGGAAAGGGGAGCGCTCCCCAGTGTCCTCCTTCGTGTCCCCACGCCTGGGCTGGGACCGGAGAAGGACTGGGCTGTTGCAGGAGGAGCAGAGGGTTGAGGTAAGCTGTCGGTGCCAGGACAGAGGTGAGGCTGGAAGCTGCTCTCAGGTGAAGGTTTGCAGAGGTAGCGGTGTCTGTCTCAGAGGGAAGGGCAGCTGCAGCTCCAGCAAGCGTCTCCAGCAGCTTTCGTGTCCCGAGCTCTGTTTAACCTGCTGCTCCCAAAGGCCAATCCAGGGGATGTGTAGTGCCGTGGCCAGCTCCACAGCCCTGGGGCTGTGCTCAGGCTCGGCCTCGGCTCACCTCTCAGTGAGCAGTAGAAGTAGGGACATTCACATCTTGTTTGTGTGTAACTCTGTTTACGAAGACCTCGACTGAAATCTCGGCTGCCCCGGGGTGGATCTGGATGCTCTCCAGAGCTGTCTGTGTGCTGGCAGAGCTGCCGTGCTCCACACAGTGGATTTTCCCACTTTGCACACAAGTCCTCTCCCTGGTGACCCAGGAGCCGCAGGCTTTGGAAACAAAGGCTCTGCCAGGGCCAGTTCCCAGCCTGCCCCGCGTCCCTCCTGCTGCGCTGGGACTCGCTTCTCTTCTCCCCTACAAAATTCACCTCTTACAGGGAAGGACCAACGAGCTCTCATCACTTGTCTCAATGTATTGGGCCTTGGTGGAGGAAGAGTGGCTGGAGAGCTGGGTCCCATCCTGCTTGGTGTCCCCCAGGACCTGCCACGGTGTGACCAGCAGCTGGGGATACTCTCTGGACACAGACCTCATGTTTCTGCTTTTAATTGCAACCTTCCTCCTCCTGCACTGCCTTGCTTGAGAGTCCGGCCACATCGGTACGGGATTAACATTCCTGGCACAGCGTAACTCCATCAACATTTCTATTAAACTCATTTGCTATCTAAAGGAATTCATTTTCCACTTTGTTTGCCCATGAGAAAAAAAAAAAGCCCTCTGAGCTGAGGCCCCAGTGTTGGAGAAGGTGGCAGGGGGGAGCTGGGTGCCACATCCCCTCCTTCAGCCGGGAGAAGGGATGGCATTCCCACCATCCATACAAGAAGATGCCCACCTCTGTGCTTCCACCGTGCTCTTGGAAGGAGGAGCTGCCCGTTGCTGGTACCAAGGCTAGTGCTTGCTTTCTGAAACAAATGATACTGTTTCACCCTGGGGTTGCAAAAAATCAAATTGTCCCCTTTTCATCAGGGATATCCCTGGGCTTCAGGGAACTCTACTCCCTTCCAAAAATCAGGTTTCACTGGAGTCTACAGCAAGTTCAGGGAAGGTAGAGCCATGTTGGGTTCTCTCTGCCTGCTCCCTCGTCTCCTTGTGTGCCTCGTCATTCAGTCAGTTGCTTTGCAACGGGCTCAGGAGCTGGATTCCTGCCCCTGCCTGGGATTTGGGGCCAGTCTGTGTATTTGGGTGCATGAGGGAGGAGGAAAACAAGGGTACAGGGGTGCCAGAGGGAGAGGGAGAAGCGTGTGTGGCTGTAGCATGTGAGGAAACCTCTTATGTGTGGGCATCCCCCCTGGAAATTGTGGGGCTCCTGTTGGCAGCCCTCCCATGGGTTATCACCTCCAGTATGGGCTCCTCCTGCCCAGAAAGAGGAGGGAGATGCTCTACAGCCCTCTGTGCCTCTGCTTTCAAGGTCGGAGGCTGCTGATAATTGATCTACAGCCTCACTATAAATCTGGTGCTGAGGGGAACCTTCCCTGCTGCCTCTAGACAGCAGCATCCATCCTGCACGGCTTGGCCAGCCCAGCCACCCGCAAGGGGAAGGGGGGCTTAAATCACTCCCTGCCTCTGCTGGGCAGCATTTGGGTTTGCAGCTGGCCTTGCTGGCTCCCAGCTCTGCCACACCCCCTGCGCTGCTTGTGGAGGTTCTTCTCCGGGTCAGTGAACTCCTGCCAGGGCCTGCAGCAGCAGGGCAGGAGAGTAGAGGAACTGACACGGGATCTGGGGAGTAACTGCTGGGGCCAAGTGGTGGATCTAGCGAGTGTGGGATATCCAGCATGGCTTTGAGTGCCCCACAGGACCCCATGTTCAGGGTAATCTCCCAGCAGATGGGAAATCTGGCTCCAAGGCAGGCAGAGGAGGAGTTGGAATCCAGCTTCCCAGGGAGCCCTGTGGAGCCGTGTGTTATGGAGGAAGAAGGAAGGTGGTGATTGAGGCCACCAGCTGTGGAGCACTGGGCCACCCTCCTCACCTGGTGGCCACCAGCTGGATGTCAGGCTGGTCTCTGGCTGTGATCCCTCTGCCTGATGGACTGCTGTGGTCAGAGCCATCAAGGCTGCTGTTGGCATGAGAGCTCCTGGGCGTAGATCACAAATTGAATTGGAGCCCCTGGAAAATGACAGCCCTTCGTAACTGCTGAACATTTCCCTTCATCATCATCATTTGCAGCTAAACTGCAGCTCTGTCAGGGATCACAGCAGTTTTCAGCCCGGAGCTGAGCTGGTTTTGAGCCCTCCTCACCTGCCGTGGGCAAAGCTCTGCTGTCCCTGTCCCTTCCCATGGGATCAGCTCTGTTCCCAGGGTATATCCTGCTTCATCCGGTGAGAAACCAGTTCCCCTCCCACAAATCCTTTCTCAGTGGCTGCTACTAATGGAGAAGAGAAGTAATCAAGCCGATTTAACCCCCCTGCTACCTGTGACTCTCCTGCAAAGCTCATTAATGAGCCAGCTCAGGTTGTGCTAATTACGTAACCCCGGCAGGCCGGTGAGAGCACCAGGAGTTAACTAACACTCAATTAACCCCTGGTTGTTCGTGATGATTTCCCCTGTTCACAGCAGCCTTCAGAAAGTCAACAAGGAAACAGTGCCAGGCAGGAGGCAGATGAGCCTCTTGTGCAGCTGGGGAGGTGACAACCTTCCTGTGTGGCTCAGGAGCCACAAAGCCAAGGGACCCCAGGCCACACAACTGAGCTCTTCAGCTGCTCTTGCCTGGTGATTTGGGGCACCTTGGAGCCCTTCTTTGAGTCAGGAGTGTCAGGTCCCAGCTGCTTCTCCATCTCTGGAAGCACCCAGGCAGATGGATGCAGGGAGCATCCAGCCCTGGTGCAAGGGACCAGAGCAGGTGGGATGGAGAAACCAGGAGGGCTTGAGGTGATCAGGAAGGTCCTTCAGCAGGAACACAGACCCCGTCCCATGGGTCTCTGGGAGCTTTTGACCATGGTGTATCTCATGCCAGCCAACCTGCAGGCTCCCAAGGCACCTTGGCTGCAGGGCTCAGATGTGTGAGGGTTGGAGGCACCCCAGCCCCCTGCACCCCACAGGCTGTGCAGAGGGGCTGGATTCCTGAGCTGCTGCCCAGAATGTGCCCTGCAGTTGCTATGGTGACATTGCCATTTCTTACCTCACTGGGGGGAAAAAAGCCTCCAAACATTTAATTCTGCAGCCCACCTGGGAGCCTTTTAAACTCCCCGTTCGGTGTTTGACATGTAATAATTTTTCTTCTTTTAAGATTATCCTAAAATGCTCATTCTCCTTCTCTCTCTCAAAATCTCAGCAGTGGAGCCTCAGAAAGAAATCAGCATAAAAAATACCAATACAAGTTTCAAATGCCAATTTGTCACCATCACCAGGAACAGGCAGTGACAGGCACCAGGGAAGGAGACACAGCAGAGTGAGTCAGGGCTGACAGCGCCGGCACGCTCCAGCCACTGCTGACCGGCTCCCATGGGAGATGCCAGGTGGAGAGCTGAGCCCACGGATGAGAGGGGAGAGGAGGTGGTGGGTGGAAGCTAGGAATTTGGGGAGGAGAGCTGGTCCTGGCTGGTAGCAGGGAGGGCTTTGATCTGCTGCCCCACATACACAGTGATACTGTTGCTCAAGAGAGTCATCAACGCAAAAAGGAAAAGAAGATAAAACCTCCCTTAAGAAACCAAATTAAGATTTGGCTCAATTCCCCGGGTCTGCCTCGTGCTCCCAGGTGACCTGGGATCCCCCCCGGATTTCCCGGATGGTGCGGGGGAGCAGAGCCCAGCCCTGCCAGGCTCCCAACCTTGACGTGCAAATAAATATAGTCAAAACTGTCAGGCGCCGGGTGCTGCGGTGCCAGGAGGCACTTGGGTACCACCAGCGGGACCCCATCATATGGCTGTTCATGCTTGGGTATCCACACACCTTCCCAAGCAGATGGTCTGCTCCACAGCACTGGGATCCAGCAAGCCTGTGGAGCAATTTAATCTCCAGAAATAATTTAATATGGCTTCCTCCAGAGTATGGTGGTTTGGGGTTTTTTCCCTGACCACCCATAGAATAATTTAATCCTGCCTTCTGTGTGTGAAGGTCTATTTTGAGCTTGCCACCTGCAGAGTGTTTTAATCCCACAACTCACAAAGTAATTCAATCCTCTCCCTTGGCGAGTAATTTAATCCTCTAATTCCAGGGTAATTTAATCCCCTCCCTGGGGAATAATGGAATAATTTGATCCTCCATTTCCAGAGTAATATGATCCTCTACCTGAGAAGCTCAAAACTTCAAACCAGCCACCTGCCAATCTGCAGGCACTGCCATCCCTGCAAAACGCTCCCTGCCTGGTGGGGATCTGGGTGTTCTTCCAGTGAATCCATCCCCACACTGGCCAGGGTAGTCCATGCAGGTCCAGAATGGGCGAAACCGTTCGGCACTGCCTGACCCTGGGGCACTTGAGCCTGGATGTGTGTGATTTAAATTCCTCAACCAGTTAATCCATTTGCTGATGAATTAGTTTTAATCTGGGTCGGTGCCGTGGTTGTTAAAGCAGGGCAGCCTTTGCCCCCAGTCTGGGGGGATGCTGGCGTGAGGGGAGGGCTCCTGTGGGCTTGTTTTCATCCGAGTGCTCAGTTCTACTTATAAATATATATATACACACACATATATATGTACATACCTGGAGTGTCTTCCCATTTACCTGGAGGGTAGTGCTGTGTCCCCTCACGTAGCATTATCTCCACCAGGACTGGCCATTGAAATATCTTAACCCCAGGTGCCATTCAGTCAGGACCCCCTTGCACTGAGGGTCTGCAAGCAAGATCCCAGCATCCAACTCCCCCCGAGGAGCTGGGAGCACGGCAGGGCCGTGGAAACCACCTGCTCCTGGAGCTGAGCACCCCTGCCCTCCCACAGCATCCTGGGCACGTTCGTGTCCTCTGTCCACACTGTCCACTCTCACGGGGCCTTTGGGCGTGTCACATGCCACCTCCACTGTGGAATTCCACCTTGAAAGCAATGGAGACTCCCTGTGGAGTGGCAGGAAAGAGAGATTTCGCTGCAGGAGCCTGGCTGGTTTACACCTCTTCCCCCTCATTTTTGCTTAGCAAAGGCTCAATAGAAGAAAGAGTTTCCTCAGTTGAGATGTTAAAAAGAGAAATCCCAATAATGATAGTGTCCATTTCCACGCAGAGGAGGATCTGTGGAGTGTGCAGAACAGAAATATTTCCCTGTCCCTCTAAAGACTGCAGCAGTTTGTACTCAGGAGAGGGATTAGCATACTAGAAAGGAAATAACACCCTGAGAAACACTTGTGGGAGAGGAGAAAGAGGGAGCAGGGCAGGAGGAGAGACATGCAAAGAGAGTCTTTTGAGGCCATGTTGGCCCCAGGTTTGGGATGCCAAGGGACGGATGGGGTGATGCCAAGGCACAGAGGGGAAGGTGCCCCACCATGGCAGAGGGGGATGGGGTTGGAGTCCATCCCCTGCCTGGGGAGTCCCCAAGTCAGGCAGCACCACCCACACTCTGTGGGGCCCTTTTGCACCAGGTGATCTCTCCTGCATCACCCATCACATGCACAGGGAAAAGCAATGAGGCTGAGACTCTGATTATTCCTTTTGTTTAATCCTGCTGTCAAGTTAATGCTTAAATCTTGGAAGCCAAAGCAGAGGCAAGTGGCTTGGAGGACCAGAGCCAACTTCCATCACTCCCTGCCTGTTACTCCCATCTGTAGAGTGTTGAAATTAACATCCAGTTCCCCCCACCTGGCTGTGGCCCTCTGGGACCACCCCATCACTCGCCACAGCTCTCTGCAACCTCCCTCTGGGGCTGCACTGGGCTCAGAGGTGCCAGTGATAATTGTCTTTCCTAGAGACAGAGAATTCAAACAAAAGTCCTTGCCTAGGCTGAACAGAAATCATTGCTCGTTCTACCGCATGCTTTATATGCCCTGGTCCTGCCTGGGACTGCTAAAATTCTGCTTTTAGAACTCTGCTTTGTACAAAAGTCTGTCCTGGATATGTCATCTTGCATTCTAACGTGATATATTAGACAAATAATTCTTCATGTGCAAAGCGTTCCTAAGTACCTGCAGGCCAGAGGGAAGAGAGGGGCTTGAATATCTTTAAAAATCCTATTCTAAATGTTTCCACTTCAAAGTCTCTTCTGCAGATTCTGCTCCGTGCCACATCTCGTGCCCAAAAGTCAGCTCTGCTGGTGCCTTCTGTGTCACACTGATGCCACATGGCAGTGCTCTGTGGGGCAAATGGTGGGTTGTGCCGGCTGTGCCGTGTCTCCCAGATGTTGTAGCCTTCTGTTGGAGTGGGGGGAGAGAGCAAGAGAAAAGTCTCTCCCTGTACTCTTTGAAATATGAGCCGCTCTCTTTAACCAGTCTTGGTGTTCACTCACCTCTCTTCCCCTCTAATGAGTCGGTTTTTGTTCTCCCGTATCACGTCTGGATGCACATTGCGGGTAATTGATGGACAGGACCCGACCTCTGAAAGCTATCAACGTAGCCACTGTGAAATCACACGTCCAAATATGTTTATCTTCCCAGCTTTTTGGGCCCGAGTGCTCTTGGACACGGATTTCCGTACTTCAAGAAGGAGAGCAAATTTCCTTCAAAATGTCAGCATAGAAATGAAAGATAAAAGAGAAGACACAGGGGCTGCTTGAACTTTGCATTCACAGCAAAGCAGAGCAGCGTGGCTCGCAGGGAAGGAACTGGAGCTCAGCCATGGGCAGGCCACTCTGGCAGGGGTTGGTGGTGCCTCAGGGGTCTGAATGCTGCCCTGTGATGGGTGCACTTCCAGTGGTGACTTCCAGCCAGCATTGCTGTGCAAACCACCTGCTCTTGTCCACCTGTTTTCCCCAGGGTCTATCCCAGCGGGTTGGAGTCTGGGTGTCTTCTCCCATCATGAGCTGGACTCCTGGCGTTCAGCACGGGTGGGTCCGTGGGGTCACACCATGTGTCCACCCCAGCCCTGGGGGAGGTCTGCATTCACGTGGTGTTGCTCTAGTGTGTGAGGAAGCAGCCATGGCTGCTCTGAGTCTCTTTGCTCTGCCAGTACCGGGACAAGGCTGTCCTGTGGCTGCAGCCACTGGGAGCGGCAGGCAGTGGCCCCATGGTGATGGCAGCAATGTCTAAGGCATCAGTGTCTGTGCGGGTACACCCTGCCTGCCCTCGGCGTGCCTTTTGAGTGCTCTGTGAGTAATTCTTGATTGCAGGAATCGCTCTCCACACAAGCACCTCTCCAAAGCAGTGGCAGATGTTCGATGTTCCTCCTCGGTCCCTCCCTGAGCTGTGGGCATGGGAGGAAAGCGTCCGAGCTGCAGCCAGGGAGCTGGGAGGATTTCCCTGACCAGCGAGGAGGATGGAGACCCTTCCTGCCACCTGGCACAGCCGTCCTCTCTTCGCCAGACCCTGGTGGGGCTGCCCACGACCACCATGGAGGCATTTCAGGGAAAGCACGAGCCCTCCCCCGTTGCAGCCGGAGCGGCCGCAGCGTGCTCCCTGCGTGCTGCTGATTGACGGCCAAGATGCGCGGCCGCACATCTTGTTTTCAGCAATCTGGGTGTTTGTGTTGGCAGAGCCTGGCTCACGCTCACGACAGGAGCTGCCTCTCACTGTCAGCAGCAGCTCTGCCGTCGCTGAGCCTTTGCACACCCACCTCTTCCCCGGAGTTGCCGGCGGCTCCACCAGCCTCTGCTCCTGGCACCTCTCGCACGGCCGCCTGCAGCCACGGCTCTGGCAGGCACCTGCTCCCTGCCCACCTGCAAGCACAGGTTTTGCCCCTCTTTTGATGTAGCCCTATTGCTCACTGTCCCCCAGCCATCATCCCTCTCCCACTGTCCTGGGGAGCTCCTCATGCACCGGGATCAAGGCTTAGTCTGCTTCCAACCTCCCTCCTGAAGTCGTCTTTAAATACTGGCAGCGGGTGAAGCGAGGAACCCTTATGGGTTGCTTGCGGAGCTCCTTGGGGATGGTGTAGTTTGTGCTAAGCAAGAGATGGGAGTATAGGCTGAGACTGGTCCCTCTGGGCTCTCATCTCTCTGTCTCCAGCCTTCTTTACTTGAGGAGCTCTGTGGGATGAGGATGAGCTACTGGAGCAGGTCCGTGGTGGGATGCGGCTGGCAGCAGAGCCAGGGCCCTGTTCAGAGCAGTGCTGCTCACCCAGCCCATCAGCTGCAGCCTGTCAGTCCTGCTCACACTCCCAGAAACTCTCCAGGAGCTCTGAGGCTGCACCAACTGTGGCTGCAACCCCTGGGATGGGGCTGCCTGCCCAGGCTCCTGCTGCATTTCTGTCTGGGCTGCATTTAGTTGTTTCTGATGTGGAATGCAGGTGCTGGATGTGAGCTGGACCTACTGAGCTGCAGCCACTGTCGCACCCCGTGTGAAGAGTGCAGGTCCCCGCCTTGCCGTGGCTCCTGGCTACGCAGCCCCGTGTCCATCCCTTGTAGTGCCCTGTCCTCCTGTTGCACTGTCACCAGCAGATCCCACCGAGGGGCCGGCGAGCCTTCAGCCTGCCAGCAGGACTCGGCTCTGCCCGCTGCTGCCATGCGGGGACCTGACAGCGGCACGGGGTGAGAGCCTCGTGCCTCTGCCTTGGGATGACAGATGCTGCCGTGCCCCGGCGAAGCATCCAGCCTCTGCCTGAGAGTGGTCGGGAGCGGAAGGAGCTCTTGCCTGGCATTGCCAGGGAAGGGAGGTGAGGAGAAAGAGGAGGGCGAGCTGGAGCACGGGTGCATCTGGGGACACGAGCTCGGCAGCGGGGCTGCGGGGAGCGCGCGGGAGAGGAGCCGGGACTCAGGTGTGTTTGTGTGCACACAAAGGTCATGTGTTCGTTGCCTGACAACATGTCCACATAGCAAAATCACCTCTGAGCACCTCACAAGCATCCTCCCCACCCCAGGGACAGCAAATAATACCGAGACATCTGTAGAGGCTTCATGACTCAAATGAGAGCCTGGTTGCCAACCTACTCCTCTTCTTTCCTACTAGTGCTAAAAGAACTCAGAGAGTTGCAGCCCTGAATCCAGCTCCAGGCCCATTTGCAGCCCACCAGCAGAGTATTAGGTTGGGGCACTTGGTCTGCAAAGGTCAGGGCTGCAGGAGGAAGCTTTGAGCCACCTCTGAGACCTCTCAGTAGCCCCAGTGCACCTTTTGGTTCTGTCATCAGAAATGCATCAAAAAGGCACCTTTTTGATGGAGAAATGTAAATAGAAACAGACTTTTGGAAGTTCTCACTTCTGTGGAAGTGAGGATAAGCCACATTTCATCCCACTCTCCCTCGAGCTCTGAAAGCCTCTTGTGCTGCCAGAGCAGCTCTTGCACAGGTAGCCCCTCTTGGGAGGCATGTACCCTCCTCTAGCAAATGCATTTACCACAGTGTGAAGCACAAACTTGTCTTCTCCGTGTGTGACTCCAGGCTGTACTGTAGATTAAAAGATTTGTCTTTCTGCTTCATCCAGCAGGTGGGTCTCTGGTGGCTGTTTCAATACCATTCCTGCATGGGCTCTGGGATGTCTGTGCTGAGGTTCTCGGTAAACTCAATTACACCGTGGTAATAGCATGGTATTGACTCAGGAGCCTCAGCAACACAGGACTCTTGCCGTTTATTAGTTGTTTAATTATATGGCACATCAGGCCAAAATAATGTCATTAGCCAATTAGCCCATGTTGGGGGTATTTGTAATTTTTCTGAAATGAATGTTAACATCAGTGAAAGGTGCCAGCTGGTAGCCCAAGAGTCAGGGCTCCTTTGCACAGAGCAGGTTGAGGCTGATTCCAGCCTAGATGCTCCTTCATGTGTCCCATGGGCACAGGTCCCCTGCCACCTCCAGGGACAAGATGTCCCTCTTCAAGGGTTTGGTTGAGTTACTGATAACAGCACCTTCTCACAACGTGACTGGGACCCCCAGCACCCTCCAGAGAGCTCGCTGTGGGCATGGCTGGGGCCAAGCCCACGTCCAGGGGTTATTCAATAGCAGCATTTCCAGGATTTGAGGAGTAGTACGGTGGCATTGAAAGGCACAGCTCTCCAGGACTGTCACGCAGCTCAGCCCGGACACTGACCATGTGCTGCCAGAGCCACTGTGAGTCACTGCCCCCGTGTTTGACATCAGCTACGCGCCGCTGAGCACACTGAGAAAGGGAAGCCAATGGCACGTGCTGCAGTCGTAACCCACCAGAGGGGGTGACAGCAGCACAGCGGTGGGGCTGAACCTTGTTATGGCACCCCCGGTGCTGCTCCCGCTGCCTGTTTGGCCCCGGAATCCACCCGGTTACTCAGCGGTGCCTCATTCTCCTCTGCCTGAGGGGCTGGGAAAGGCAGAGCCCGTGTGTCCCGTGCAGGAGATGCTGCCAGGACTGCTGTGACTGCCAGCACACACCCCATCCCCGTTCCTGTGTGCAGACTCCAGTATGGACTCCCCTGCATTCCCAGACTCCAGTATGGAAGCTTTTGGACTGGGGCTGGGTGCTAGGGATCAGTCTGCCGTGGGATCTGCTCCTCGTTTCACCCTGGTGACAGGGCACAAAGCAGCAACATCCCAGTGGCTCACCCAGAAGTGGATGCAGGCTGCTGGCATCGAGATGGGGTGTGTTAATCCTGTGGGATAAATCCCGTGGCATTAGGAGTTCTACAAGACAGTTCTGGCTGTCTCCCTGTGGTTTCTGTGGCTTTTTGAGGAGGAGGCAGCATTGCCACGTGGGAGCACTCTGGGCAGGATGCTGCAGGATGTCCATCAGGGATATTGTTATAATTAGCATTTCTTGGCTGCTCTATCCCACCAGCACCAATGGTTTTCAGCATGATGACTCCTGATTTAAGGTTAGTCCTTCAGCTGGCTGCTTTGGGCCTGCAATTCCCAGTTGTGTTGCCCCCACAAAATTCTTAACATTACTTAATCCGAACAGGTCAGCTCTGTGCTTTACAAAATACATTTGCTGATCCTGAAGATTTCTAAATGTCTTTCAGTCTGGCTGGGTCCATTCCAAACTCTGAAAAATTGCAGGCCCCTGCAGATGCTTTCATGTCCTTGAGGACAAGTTCTGCCGACTGGAGAACCTCCCTGGGGAGCCCACGCACTTCTGAGAGGTTCAAGAGTCCATAGCAAATAACTCCAAAATTAACCATACAGGCCTCCCCCAAGTCCTCAAAGGCACAAGTTCAGATGAATAAAATAAATTTGGAGTTAATAGACCACACTGAATTTGAAATATGACATTTCAAAAAGGGGAGGGGAAATAGAAGAACTTGTCCGATAGTTAGAAATTTTCCCTCTTTCAAACCTTCTTATCTCCCCAGTGCCTTAGCTGCTTAATTGGAGACTCTCTCGAATAATTCTGTTCCAGAGTAGAGAATTCTTTGGTGGACAGATCTTTTTTTAAAGACACATCAGGGGAAAACAAAACTGGGCTTGTAAGGAGAATGAGTTACATCCTTCTGTTGGCCATTGCTGGTGTGGTTCCACAGCACTGCTGTGAGATAATCACCCATTCTCCCATGCTCTGCCGCTCACCTTAATAACTCTCCCAGGATTTGATGTAATGGTTTACATAACCTTTCTGAAGCATCCTGAATTCTGATGCATCCAGCACTTAAATGTGACATTGAGTCAACTCTGAAGTACTTTACAGCTGGGTGATGCTGCTTGGGGCTACGGCAGACGATGAATGGAAAAGTTTCACTTACCAAGATGAACTTTTTACCAGCTGAGCTGTGTGTCTGAAGAAATCTCAGGGTCTCAAATCCTGAGCTGGGGGCTGGGTTTGTCTCCCTGTGCCGCCTGTGGATGCGTGTAGCACCAGGGTTGGTCCAGGGCAGCAGCTATGGACTTGAGTTCCTGTTACCTGTCTGCGTGTGGCCTCTCTGTAGGTACCTGCCTTGGAGCCCACTGGCTGGATGACATTTATAGTCAGCGGGGAGAAAAAAGGCACGTCCAGGCAAAATTCATCTGACCTTTCTCAGGCAGCCACCTTAGAACGAGATTAGTCCTGCCCCTGAGAGGTCTTTTCTCTCCATTAGCGATACAGGAGTTCATCCAGCTTGTCCATGGATGCAGGCTGTGTTTGGGCAGATGTATCCCCCTGGATCCCTGCTGGGCTGTACGATTTGTGTGTGGCCAGGGAAGACGCTTTGCTCCTTCCTGGGGCAGCGTGCAGAGTGCGGGCGTGGGAGATGGGCAGCCCTGCTTCCCCCCAGCACCCTGCCCAGCCGGGGCTCTGGCACGTGGCATTCGCCAGCCCGACCAAAGGCACAGGCTCTGAGGGCAGGGATAAAGATAGGCGTTTTCTGATATCTGGGGCTGATTCTGCTGTCTTCAAAATCCCGCAGTAATTGCTGGTGTTGACTATATATGTAAATCTGTATCTATAATAGTCTCTCTCATATATGTCTGTGTATATATATACGCAGGCACACGTAGATGTGTGTGTATCTAACATATGTGCTCTCAGCCCACACAACATATGGGGCTCTGAGCGCCACCGGAGCGTGCGCGCTCCTCAGTCCCGGCTCGCGTGGCACCCACGGAGCGGGGCGGGGTGACGTCCTGCCTGTGCCGGCCTCACCGCTCATCCCGGCCTGCCGCTGCCCTCCCGATCCTTCCCGGTGGGATTTTCACCCTGCACAGCGTGGACATGGTCCCGGCTGTCACCACTGTCCCCTCGAAAGGCGTGTGGGGTGGTGGCACCCTGCTGTGCTCCCCAGGTTTTCAGGGTTTGGTCTCTGCTGGGAGAAGGGCAAGGCTTGTGAGGAGCCTTGCTCAGCTCCCAGTGCAGGTGGATGCAATGGGATGTAGCAGGCTCCTGGTGCTTCACTGTGGCTCGGTCATTAGTTCATGTGTCTTAATAAATCGGGTTGGCCCTCTGCCAGCAGGGAGTAACTCAGGCTGGGGTGCAGGGGAAGCACCTTGGGAATGGGAAGGAGCCCGTGGAAAGCACAGCTGTGCCCCAGGCACACACAGGAACCTACCCCAAAGCCCTTGAGGCTTGTGCTGCTCCAGATTCTGGGCCAAAATCACTCAGAGAAGGGGCTTTTGGCTGTACCTTTCACCCTGGGGTGAGATGTGGCTGCAGAGTGTCCCCAGGCCAGCGTCCAGCGCAAGTGTCCATGACACGGTGCTCCAGGTCTGCAGGGAGAGCAGGCTCTCTGGGGTGCTATCCCACACTCCAGTCCCAAAGCAGCTGCCTGACCCTTTCCCCCATCTCTAGGAAGGTCACCATGTCTCCCAGCTCTTTCTTGCCGGTATGAGTACCTATATCAGACACTGAGCACAGCCCCAGTACTGTGATGCAGGTCCTGCTACCATGGCTGATCACAGTGAAGCGGCATGATTTAATTTTGTGGTTTCCAGCCCTGGCATATTCACAGAATCACAGAATATTCAGAATTAGTCCAGAGGAGCAGAGCTGAGGGAAGCAAGGGTCTGCAGGAGTATGGGGATGGGGAGGGAGAGCACACCCAGCTGAGGGTGGTCTCTGTACTGGCTGTGAGCTGAGCACGTCCTGCCAAAGCACAGGAAGCAGAGCAGGTAAGGGAGGAGAGGGCAGGTGTGAGAAAATTCAGGTGTGCAGCTGGGAAAGAGCCTTTCTGTAAGAGAGCTGTTGGTGTCAACGATGTTGGTAGTGTCACTGATGGAGAAATTCAATCACTTCCAATGAGGGAAAAATAATTGTCTTTCGAGGTACAGTAGGTTGTTGTCATTTTCCTATGACACACTCCATCAACTTTCAATTTCTAGTACAAAAGCCCTTCGTTCTTGCTCGGGTCTCTCTAATCCATTGCAGTGAGCACTCATGGCAGACATGGCATAGGCTGGGGGAGTCGTCTGGGAACAGAAAGGTCCAAATTGTACCAAACTGAGAGGAGCACCCAGACCCTGCTGGGCGCAGAGGGTGCCAGATGGGGGAAACCAGCTTGGGTCAGCAGTCAGTGAAATATCTCGTCCCCTTGAGCCCCAGCTTCCATAAAACAAGGAAAACAAAATGGTGAGGGGCTCACATAGCTTGGGTAGAGGGGCTTGGGGTGACCTCTGGCACCAGGATCCCAGGCAGGTTTGGCACAGGGAGGCCCAAACCCTCTGGGGCTGGAGGATGCAGGTTCAGTGCCATCCTCCCGTCTGGTATCGGTGGTGGCAGAGAGGAGAGGAAGGGGAGAGTGCCCAGCAGTGATTTGAAGCAGAGGTGTGTATGCAGGAAAGCCGGAGCTTGACACTTCCCTGCCACTAGGTGAAATAAGAGGTGATGAGCAAAATATCCCAGCATCCCAGCCACAGAGCCTTCTCCTCTAGCACTGGAAGAGGAAATATGTATTTAAAACCACTGCTCTAATGGAGAGAGGTAATGATGTGTTTCAAGGCAGAGCTGGTATCATTCATAAAGCCTGTGCTGCTTAATTACATCTGCCCCATTTAGGAGAAAAATGATTTCCCAGTGAGTTTCTGGTTTGTTTTCCCTCTGTCCCGCTGCATCTCTCCATGGCTCCAGCTGTTTGTCAGGCTCTTCAGGATGTCTGTCTCCAACCACAGCTTGAGGCTGGCTGCCAGCCCCAGGGACTGAGGACTGTCACTGTCACCAAGTGCCAGCCACCCAGAGAGGCCCCAGAGCTCAGGGTGGGCAGAACTGAGGTGATGCCATCCTGCACTGACCCAGGGTGGGGTAGCAGGGTAAGTCCCTTGTTCTTACGGGACAATAGTCAAGACTAGTTGACCCAGAGTCACAGAATCACAAAATATGCTGAGTTGGGAGGGACTCACAAGGATCATCGAGTCCAACTCCTGGCCCTGCACAGGACCATCCCCGAGACTCACACCATGTGCCCGAGAGTGTTGTCCAAATGCTTCCTGAACTCTGTCAGGCTTGTTGCTGTGCCCGCTTCCCTGGGGAGCCTGTACCAGTGCCCAGCCGCCCTCTGGGTGAAGAGCTTTTTCCTGATATCCAACCTAACCCCCTGCTGCTGGGCACACAGCCCTGCTGTCCTTGCTGGGGACTCTTTGGGGACCCCAGTATTTTCCTGGCAGGCTCTGGCACAATGCTGTCCGCAGGTGCCTGCGCCTGCTGCTGGTTCCACTGCCCTCTGGCCCCGCAAGCTGGGGCTCTTCCTTCCAGAGAAGAGCTTTTCATGCTGCTTTTAAGCAGCCTTAGCCTGTGGTGCTTTCCTTTCGCCTGTCAGCTCTAGCCTGACGTTATTTGGGTAGAAGCAGAGGGGCGGGAGTGTAGAGAAGCAAAATGGTGGCTTTTTTTTATTTCTTGCATTCATAAGACATTTCAAGTGACACACAGAGACAATAAGGTATCACTCAGCTCGAGTACAGCTTGAATGGTTTAAAAATACGCTTCTGAACTTTCCACCCCTATTCGTGCACAGGCACCATCCCTTTGGGGTCTGCACTTTGGCAAGAACAAGCAAGGAGTTAAGCAGCTCGGCAAGACGAGCTATTTATGGATGTTGCAAGCTCCCTGCTCTGCTCCCATACCCCATTCAATCCTCTAATTATGTGCAGTTGTTTCATGCTGTGTCTCACCGCACGCTCTCTGGGGGAAACCGCTGGGGCTTTGCCAGTTGATGAGGAGGGGGTGTGAAGGGGGAAGACTCTGCCACACGCGCCGATGCAGCCTGGGAAAACAAGGGATGCTGTGAGGTCGTTTGTTTGTGGGCTGTGGGGACACCAGGGCACGGCCCTGGGACCTTCTGGACAAGGAAGCAGAGCTTATAAGAGCAACACCCCCAGTGGGGGAGTTACCTGCGGGAAGGAGGATGTAGCAACAGAAGGTGTGGAGAGACTTCCCCCATCCCTGGGTTCGGTCTCCTGTGTCCCCAAGCCCTCCCTGTGAAATGGAGCCCAGAAGCTGCAAGGCAAACATGAGAGAGCAGGAGGGACCACAGGGCTTGCCAGTCCCTGCCAGTGCTGCCCTCCAGACAGTTCCTCTACAGCACTGCCAGCTTGGAGAAGAGAGCAGCTGCTGCCAGAACTCTGAGCCTCCTCTTGTTCCCCTGGCAAGCCTGCCCAGCTGCAGACTTGCTCCAGGGTAACATGAAAGCTGCCTGTGAAAGCTGCCCCTTCCACTTCCGTAAACTCCTGCAAAGATGCTGCTCCAGCATCATAAGAATTTTAGTTAATCCACTAATAGTCTTTGAATAAGTCAACCAAACAAGAAAAGAGATGAGAATAATCTCTGGTGCCTGGAGCTGCGTGGCTGTTTCATTAAAGCAGCTCAGTGAGCATCCTCAGAGCAGCAGCCTGCACCCATCACCCCTGGTGTTTCACACTCCCGAGACACTCTCAGCAGCTTTTCTGGCCCTTAGGAATGGTGACAAAGTGGTCTGGGGGAGGCCAGCCACAGCCAGTGCCCTGTGTCCTCTCCACACTGCAGGGTGAATGGGCACTGAGAGGACTGGAAGGGACCAGCACCCCCTGGTCATCCAGAGGCTGGACAGGGCCAGGGGGATCTGTGCAGATCCTTGTGGGCACAGGGTCCAGTACCCCCAAGGTTGGCATCTGCAGGCGGTGCTGTTGGAGTGGTAAGAGCTGGGGGCTGTTGCTGGTTACACTGGTCTCAGATAAGTTGCTTGTGGGAGCTAGAGATGCCCAGATTCAGGTTTTTGTGTGGGTCTACCAGGCATGCAGGGCTGTTACCTTCCCTATGTATGTCCACTCATGTCTCTCCTTCTCCCTCCAGTCCTCCAATCCTGCACTTCCCTTCTGGCTTATCATGTCCAGCACCAGTGATCCTGGATCTCCTGGGTCCTTCTTCCCATGGAAGTGTGGCCCAGCTCTGCCCAGGAATGGCAGAGAGAGCAGGAATGTCTTCTCCTCCCTTTACCCTGCCCAAGCTGGACCAAAGGTCATCTACCCATACATTGCACCCCTGGGAATGGTGTTCAGACCCAGAAGCTTTCACAGACACATCCACGTGGGTGAATTACCTGACCTGTGCTGCTCCTGTCATTTGAGCCCTTCCAGCCATCCACTGTGCCCCCAGCCCGCTCCCCAGCCCATCAGCAGGGAAGGGAGGCTGTGGCCAAGCCCCTGTGTGGTCCCAGCAGGCGGCACAGGCAGTTCACATCCACCTCCATCTGCCACGGCATCCGGAGGCACAGGCAGCCCCTGCACCACACACCTGGGCTCAGGCAGCCGGCCTGTGCCCTCCATCTGCTCCATCTGTGGGGAGTTGGGCCGGGCCACCAGTGCCCCTCCAGCAGCTCAGTTCAGCTCTGGACAGCCTTGGGTGAAGGCAGGGTCCTGGCAGTCCCTCGCCATGGAGGTTTAGATGCTGAAAGGGCCCCTCTGTACAGACCCAGTGCAGCAGGAGTCTGGGGTTCAGCCCCCACAAGAGCCAGGGGTCACTTCCCCTGGCAGCCCAGCCTGGTGGGTGCTGGGGGCCATTGCCCCGGGGCCCTTGCTGTGGAGTTGGGAATGCTGCCAGGAGCCAGAGGCTCCCCCTCCTTCCCGGCTCTGCTCTGCACGGGTTTGCTGTATTCTCACCTGATTAGCGGATTTGAAATACAGCCTTTGGCTTTGAGACCCAAAATAGATGTCAGGTTGTCTTTTCTGCGCTGAAGGCTCCTTAGTATGTAAATCCCTCCCCAACACAGTCAGTGCAGCACCATGCTTAGGAAGGGATGGCACCTCCGGGATCCCGGCTTTCCTGGGGATCCCCACCCCAGCTCCTGCTCGGCAGTGTCCTGCTGGGCAAGGGCTTCCCCAGGCCTTGCTTGCAAGCCGTGGTGCAGTGGGGTGCTGGCACAGCCCCTGTGACAGGCACGTGTTAGGGATGGTGCTTTGCATCCCTCCTCCACTCCCCCCTTCTCCCCCTGCGCTACATGGGACCCGGCAGGTTTCCAGGGAGGCGCTGGGGCCAGCGGGCAGTGACATTTGTTTTGTCACTTACGCTGTCGTCACCAAAAAAACCTAAAAAATAGCTGCCTCTAGGGGCGAGCTGGGCCCGGTGACATGCGCTTCATCTTACAGCAACTAACGCGTCCGGCAGCGTCCCCAGGAACCGCGCACTCCGTGCCGAGATGAACGAGCTCCAGCAGAGCGGCCTCCCAGCCCATCCCCGTGCTGGGGACCAGCTGGGCACAGGCAGGACCTCTCCAGGGGTCAGGGACACCCCCTGCTACGACAGCCCGCCACGAGCTGTGGGCTCTGCAGAGAGCCGGGAGCGGATGTTCATTTAGTGACATTAATTGCTTGATACTTTTGCAGTGTTCCCTACCTTGTAAAGATTGAGTCAAAGACCAGCGCCTGAGGAACTGCCTCTATTAAACTGATGCTCATTAGAGCTGACTTGGCGCTACCTCATTAGGCTGCTGTAATTGAAGGAGTTAATTGATTATCAATAGTTTGAGTTCCCTCTCCTCATGCCCGCAAGGCCCTACTGGGTGTTCTTCGGGGGCCAGCATTCATCATGTGGCTTGGAAGTGCCTCACTGCTGGCAGTCACAGCTTGGGTTGCTCCGTGCGTCCCCGTCTCCGTGCTGTGCCCGTCGTGATGCCGGCACTGCCGGCAGCGTTTTCCGCGTGGGTCCTTTGCGTTCAGCTTATTCACCCGGATTTGGCACTCGCTCGAAACTGTCTGAAATACTTCTGATGGCTCCCCTTTCTGCGGCTGTTCTTTAATGCATATGTATTCTATTTGGAGAGGCCGCGTGTAGGGGTTCGGTGACTCTCTCCTGGGTGTGAAAGCAAAAGCAGAGCCTCCGAAGCAGCTGCTCCCTGAGCAGCTCCGTCCCGCAGCGCAGGGGTGGAGGGCACAGCCTGGGGGGGCCCGGCTGCCCGGCGGGGGCTGCGTGGCCGTGCTCACACACTGGTTTTCCTGAGCTTGGACTGACTCCCTCGCGCACACACGTGCTGCTGACTCAGTCACACCTCTGCTGTTTTTAGAGGCGGCCTTCTAACACCCTGCCTCGTTCAGCAGAAACCAGGGAGATGCTGTGCTTCCCCCAGCCAGCCTGAAAACACATCCCCTGCGCTCAGTTGCAGCTCTTGGGCTGCTCATCCTGGCCCTGGGCTGCTGGAAATGGGACAGGCATGGGTTTTGGGGTGAGAGGATGCCTCTGGCAGAGACAGGTCTGTGCTCAGTCCTTCCGCCATAGAGATCTCTGCCTTCTGCCCTGTCCTGCCCTCAAGTTCACCCTCATGTAGCCCTCCTGCCAGGAGCAGAGTGGCCAGAGCATCGTCAGGTACCCCCAGGAGCTGATGGTCCATTGCTGCACCCAGAAGACCACGGGTGACGTGGAAGTGGTGATGCTGCAGCAGGCAAGCTGGGAATGGAAAAAAGGATTCTCTCCGTACCTGTGTCCTCACACCTCCACAAGGGCACAAGCAGGGCTCAGAAAGCCAGAGGGTAGGGGTGCCACAGGCCATCTATCTGCTGCCAGACTTTTTTTAGGCAAATGCCACTCCCCTGCCCCAGCTCAGGGTCTGTGCTGCATCACAGGTGACAGCACAGACAGCGAGGTGGGAGGTAGACAAGCCAGGAGGAAACTGTTGCTCTCCAACTTCGTTAGCTTTAACTAACGAGCTGTTTATAGGAGTGACATGACACCTGCTTTCCTCTTTATAAATTCAATAATTTATGAAAGGTATTAAAGGCAAAACAGCCTCCCGGATAAAGCCTGTGATGCGTGTACGCTGGGTATTAGCCAGACGGGACAATGAGCTACACTTGAATAACACACGAAGATATTTACCCTCTCCCTCTATAAATTATTAAGGGGCTTTTTTGCACATAATTACATGAGCTTTTATGTTTCTCACTCCCTGCTTTTAATCCTTTTTGGAATGGTGCCAGTCACTTATAACAGGAGCTGAGCAAACAGCAAACGCTATGGCTGGGTTTGGGGTTGGGTTTGGGGTCGCTGGAGATGATGGAGATGCAGGAAAGGGCACAGGTGTGAGCCCATCCTGCTCGGCGCGTGGCACAACGCCGCAGGGAGGGACACCAAATGGCGCCAGCCCTGTGGGGCTGGGATGGGGTTTGGCCCCAGCATGAGGTGCTTTTCTTCCGGCGTGGGTTCGGGGAGGTGGCCGTGGGAAAGTGCAAAGCAGGCTCCAGTGTTTTAAACGCCCTCCAACTGTGCATGTAAATCAATTATATGCAGATGTAATTGGGCATGCAAATGTCACTAGGAGGCTGTTTACATGTGCAGTGTACATTAGGGGAGCACGTATGTGTGCGAAGGAACACTGAGGATATTAGTAATAATTACACCCTGGGAGTGTCCTGGTGCTGGGTCTGCTACTTCTGCTTCTCCAGCTCTGGCCTTCAGGGAGCGGAGCTCCCTCCTTACCCTGCCCCATGCCAGACCCTCCCCCTTCCCTGACTGATGTGTTTGCTCCCTGGCCTGTGCCCAGCAGTGCAGCTCAGCTGCCTCCCCTGCTCCCCAGCGTCGCCTCTCCCCATGCCGCTTGCAGGTATGGCTGCAGCCCCAGCTGAGCTGTGCCCATCTCGGCCTGCCACACCAGGCAGGGGCCAAACTTCTTTTAAACATTAAGGTGAGGAGCCCATTTCATCCCCTCCAGGCACCCTGACTCCTTTTTCTTAGTTGGCAAACATTTGTGAGTCAGCCCCAGCGGGATGGCTCCCACATCACCTTCCTGTCCTCCATGCCCAGCACAGCCTTTGCTTTTTCAGTATGGGCAATTGTCAGGACTCTCCTGTCCTCCATACTCACAGCTCTCTCCAAGCCCTCTCTCCTTTGTGCCAAATTCTTCAATCATTGCTCTTTGTCCTGTTGTGCAGCTCCTGTTCTTACACCAAGCTGTTAAAAAGCTGTCACTGTCATAAATTCCTTGTCCCAGAAATTATCTTTCATCTCCTGAACGTGGGCTACAATAGGCACTGAGGTGCTTGATATTATTAATACCTTCTATATATGTGTCAATGAGCTTAAGAACTTAATGGAGCCTTTTCCCTCAGCCCTTCACGCCGCGTGTTTGGGCTGCTTGACAGAGCAGTCAAGCTATCAGTGCTTGACTCAGGCTGACATGAGGACACGTGGCCTCTCTCCGTTCCAGAACGCTGCATAGAAAGGCCTAATTTCCACACCCAGAATTCAAATGGGTCGGGGTGGTGACAGTGCCCTGGCAGAGACGTGGGTGAGCTGAGCTGGGGCAGATGCTCTGTACCAGCAGCTTATCCCAATCTTCAGTAGCACTTGCTTGAGGGGGCCTACAGAAAGGCTTTTTTCTGCTCTTTATCCCTGTTCTCCGGCGCTTCATGGAGGTTATGTCATGATTTGAGATGTGCAAGGCATGAGCACAGCATCTCCTACCTCTCACCTCACTTTCAGTTGGGCAGAGAGCTGGAGATGGGTCCAGCCACACACCTGCAGCCTCCAGCAAGCGAGGCTGTGGTGGGGACAGTGGAGGGATCCCCTCTGTGGCCTCACAGCCCCCACCCATGTCCAGGGTGACATTCTGTGGCTCCTGCCACTGCTGTCCCAAGTGAATGGCTGGTGGTCTAACAATTTTTGGATCATTCTGCTCCAAATCAATAAGCTGACCAGAACAGGGAGCAGTACAAGACAGTACAGAAAGCATCACGATAATACTTGATAAGGATCCTCAGTTTCACTGAGGAGCAGCCATACAATGCGGAATTTGGATTCCCTCCAGCTGATAATGAGAAGCCACTGGACTGACTCAGCCTGCTGTGAGGAGGCATCAGCACACATCCAGATGGCCGTGGGGATGGGGGAGCAGGAATATCCTGCCTTGCCTCTTCGTCCCACTCCCCCCACACACCCTGAAATGTCACCACCTCCAAGGGAGAACGTGATCTGGGGGCACGTTTCTCCCTGACTGCATCCGCAGGGGCCCGGTGGAACAGCCATCCTCAGGAACAAGGGTTCCTCAGGGAACAGGTCCTGCTGCCAGCAGCGCTGAGGAGGGCGGGGGAGGTCTGTGTCCGTGTGTTGTGCAAGGCACGCACGAGACATCAGGGTGGCCTTTCCCTCCCTGTCCCAAGCAGCCCTGAGTTTATGGTGCTTTCTCCAGGGACTGGTTAGGACTGGGCAGGATCAAGGAGCTGGTTGGTCGAGCGCAGGGGACATGCGAGGTACCCTCCTCTCTGGATGTGCAGGGGCAGAGCCGGCACAGACCCTCCCCCTGTCCCTGCTGCCAAAGGGAGGAGGCTGGAGGGGCAGACAGCCGATCTGTGTTCCCAGAGCCAATGCTGGCAGTACTTCAAGGTGTGGTACATCTTATCTCTGCCTGGCATTTGCATGGATTTTCTCAGCTCAGCTTGTTACGACGAAGTGTGAAAATCTGAAAGAAAAGGAATGATAATAATAATGGGAGTAATTAAAATCCACCTCCCTCCTGCCAGCTCGGCCCTTTCTAGACCTATTGTGGGATTCCTGGACACATGCACTGAAACCAAGGGAGACGAGAATGTCCCAAGTCTCTCCCTTGAGGGGCAGGTCCGTTCCCCACTGCCCAGGTCCCTCATGCAGTGTGCAGGTGCCGCCTCTCCGGGAGGGAGCTGAGAGCAGGGATAAACTCCTGCCTCCTGCCAACAGAAGGGAACCATCTGCCACAGCCCGTTATCATCTGAGGATGGCAGTGGCAAAGAGCTGGAGCATCTGTCTGAGGGACGAGCCCCCGCAGATGGACACCCAAATGTTCTTGCTGTTCCCTGCAGGTTTTAAAGAGGAACGTGTTCAACGAGGGCGTGTGAGCCGAGCTGCTCTGCAGTGTCCCAAGGCTGCACGGAGGTCAGCACAGGATAGTGGCACCTGGAGGGCTGGGGCACTCTGGGTCAGTCCATGCTGCAAAAAGGAGGTTGACTCAGTTGAGGGGAGTTGACCCACAACAGCTGGAGTTGGTCTCTACAGCACGGGGCAGGCCAGTAAAGGTGATGGGAGAGGGGAAAAAGGCATGTTTGCTGCAAAGCTGTCAGCTGCACATAGCTACAGGCTTCTAGCGGGGACGGGAGGGGATGGTACTTTCAGTGAGGTTTGGTTGTGTGCTTCTGGCTGTCCCCAGCACACTGTCACCCATGCTGCAGCACCTCAGGGACATTAACAGTAAGCTCATGACGGGTCGTGACGGGTCAGTAAATGCAGAAACATGGGAGCCTTCGGGGCTTCCACGCAGGGGCCAATGCAGTTCCTCTGGCAGAGATCAGCAGGGTTCATTGCTGCCAGGGTCTGCCTTTGTCCGAAGTGTCCTTGAGACTGTTGGGTTGAGAAAGTGTTGCCCATGAGGTGGGGTGAGAGTTAAAAGAGGGAAAAACCCAAATGCAAAAGAGGGGAAAAGCCCCTCTGCTGCTCCTTAGGCAGGTTGGTTGTACTGGCTCCTCTTACACCCCGGCACTGTGGGCAAGGGCCTTGGTGCTCTAGCTGAGAGAGCAGCTTTTAGGTGATGTTTTTTCTCTCTGCACTCTCCGTCCTTCCCATCGCCTCTCCCCACTGCTGGCCAAAATGCACAGCGTACCTGTCAGAGCAAACCAGGGCTGTGCCCCGCTGCCACACCTGGGGCACCCGTGCTCCCCTCACCTCTCCTGCCACCCCTGGTCCCTTCACCCAGGTCCAAAATCATGGAGCCATAGAATAGTTTGCATTGGAAGAGATCTCAAAGATCCTCTAGTTCCAAACTCCTGCCATGAGCAGGGACACCTTCCACTTAGACCAGGTTGCTCAGGGCCTCATCTAAGCTGGCCTTGGACGCTTCCAGGGAAGGGAATCACACGCAGAGGGTACACAAAAGGTAGGGTTTGCACAGGACTGTTCTATAGCAGAGGTGTGCACGGATGCCCAAAAGCTCATCCCTGCTCTTGCACGCCCACTCCCCCATCCTCTGCCACTCGCCTCGCTCCCAGGGTGGGGATGGCCGTCGGAGCCGAGGTGGGAAAGACGGTCTTGGAAGGCCCCCTGCTTCCAGGCAGTGCATAGCATCAGTCTCACACGCCACCAGTGCTGCGTGCATGGCGTACTTGCCGTGTCTTTGTGGAAGGGCTGAGGTGAAATTTCCCCCCTCGCACACCAACAATGCCAGGAATTATTTCCGAGTGTTACTATTGAATACGCGGTGCCCTGCACTTTAGTGGGGCTGTAACGGCGGGCCGGGAGCATTAGAAACGGCATTCAGAGCTCTTAGCCTGTCTTTTGTCCTGTGTTTGTTTTTTTCTGGCCGCATTCAGATTGCCGGCTTTGTCTGTGTTTGTGAAGTGCTATTAACATCGATGGCATTGCTGCCATAGCCGTAACAATAAGAGGCATCGATCCGCACTGAATAAAGGTCTGAGGACCACTGAGAGGGGCCCGGCTGAGTTTCCTTGATGGCAGGAGAGCTCGTGCAGGCACATACGCGTGTTCACCCCACTGTTTCTCGCCACGAGGATCCTGTGCCCAGGCCCACGCAGGGATACACACCTGATGGGTACCCACTCTCCCAGCCGAGCCGGGGTCTGTGCCTGTGGGAGCCGAGGAGTGGGCAGGAGCGGGAGCAGGGAGCTGGAGTGATTCAGCCCTCAGCTGGCGAGTTCACCGTGCCCCCCTTTGTTTATTCCCGCTCTGCTCAGAAGCTCGACTGTGCCAAGCAGGAGGATAACGGGGCTCCGGGGAGGCAGCAGCTTCTGCCTGAGTGCCAGGAGGGGCTCGAGCTGCCCGGGGCTTGCTCATAGCCCGCTGCAGGGACATGAGCTTGGGATGGCCTCTCCTGTGCTCCATGGCAGGCTGGGGGGAGGCCATCGCACGGGGGCCAGCTCCAAAGCTCCCATTTGCTGAAAGGGTCGTTCAAGGGAAGGCTCGTGGGACCCAGTGAAGGGACTCGTGGCCCCAGCCCGTGCTACTGCAGAGGGCCCTGGTGCCCCTGCCTTGGGTCCACCTTGGCCGGCAGCCGGGGACAGCTGGGTAGAAGCAGGACAGAGCAGGAAGCACCCCAGGAGAGCCCAGCCGAGAGGAAGCAGCAAGGGAAAGTCCACAGTACAAGCAAACTTTGTGTCCATTACTGCTGGAGAAATCGGCCTCAGCTGCGAGAGCCAGCGATGGGCAAATCTAATGCTGCTCGATAAAGAGTGTCCATTATGGAAGGGGTGAAGTGGTGAGCAGTGCTCGGGAAGTCGTGCACTTAGTCCTGAATGAAAGGCCACCAGCTCAGCATGCACCGGAGCCTCCGAGGGGGCCTTTGGGGTCACCCGGTCCCCGACCTGTCCTCGGAGGCGTCCCCTCACCGCTTGCAGCCCTTTCCCTCTTACGTGCCGGGGTGGGGGGGACAGTGTAAAGAGGAGCAAAACGCTGTGCTGAGGTAGCTGCTGTAGGACGGACCCTCCGGAATCCCCAGGGTAGCCCGGCATCGTCCCTCGGCGGACGCGGGCAGGGCTGGGCACCGACGCGACGGTGACGGGCAGAGCTCCGCTGCTCCGTCCTCTGCTGGCAGCGAGGCTGCACCGCCGGCGGCGGGGCGGGGGCTGTGGGGGCCCCCATCCACCGAGCGGCCCCGGTTCGCGGGGGAGCCATCGCCGCTCCCCCTGCCCGCAGCCCCGGGGACCCGCACCCCCCGCGCGGAGC
>VZTD01004591.1:0-60803 GCA_013397725.1 Rhagologus leucostigma | reverse complement strand
CCAGCCCATCCCCACCCCATGACAGCTATCCCAGCCCATTCCCACCTTACAGCTGCTATCCCAGCCCATCCCCACCCCATGACAGCTATCCCAGCCCATTCCCACCTTACAGCTGCTATCCCAGCCTGTCCCCACCCCACAGCACCTATCCCAGCCCTTCCCCACCCCAACACCAGCTATCCCAGCCAGCATTGCTGCACAAACCTTTCTTCCCCCTGCTGCTTCCCCGTCCATTTCCCTGGTTCCAAGAGCACGCTTGGTCCCTCTCCTGGACCTCTTGCAAAGGCAGACGGCCGGAACAGCCGTGCCTGTCCCAGGTGCCGGGAGCAGAGGGGCAGCTCCCTCTCCCAGTGCCGAAGCCCCACTCAGCCTTCCGCCCATCCAGCAGAGTGGGCTGGGACGCGGTAGGAGGAGGTGTCTGGGTTGGCTGTGCCTTCTCACCTGCTGCTCCTTGCTCCTTCCTGGATCCTGTTGGCTCGGCTGCTGAATGCCATGGAGGAGAGGGGGCCTCTGGAGCTCTCAGATGATGAGCAAGGCCGATAGAAAAGCGTCCCCCTGGGCTAAAGCCTCCATGTCTTCCCATAGAGAGGTTTCCCCATAGCACCTGCCCACACCAGTGCTCAGGCAGCCCCAGCTCTCGCTGCGTCTCATGGGATGAGCAGGAGGCGACTGGAGGAGACAGGGGAGCTGATTTTACAGCTCCTGGGGAAGCATCAGGTTTTCCAGGCCTTCTTGTGGACGGATTAATTACTAAACAAATGGCTACACCACTGTAACACCGTACCATGCTGCAGTTACTCTACACCTGTAATGTAATTACTGTGTGATACCTCTAATTACCACTGTTTCCTGGAAGGTTAACAGCATCACTGAAGGACTTCTGGTTCCTTTAGTGTCCTGCTTCACATAGCTACAGTAGCACTGCTGAAGTTGGTGCTGCTCCATGTAAGTGACAAGTATAAAATCCTCCAACTTGAGGTTTTAATTCAGGGGTTGATAAATCACTTTATAATAACACCACAATTATAGTGTAATTACAGTTGTTGAATTATAAAACACAACCTGTTGGGGCTCGATGAGGTATGCTGGATGACCATTGGGTGCTGCTATTTGGTGGGACCCTGTCCCTTGGAGGCAGAGTTGGCCATGGGCACATCTCTGTGAACATCCAGGTGGAAAACAACTCACAGCTTGGCCAGGGTGGGTGTTTGGTCTCTCCAACATACCCAGTGCACTGAGTCAGCAGCTCTCCTCTGTTCTCTGCTGAACCTCGAGCAGGGTTCATCCTACCATGAGCAGAAATGGCTTTTGGTGGGAAAAGAGCCAGAAGAGCTTGTCAGGTAGCAGGAAAGGCTGGGATGAGAGAGAAAAGGGCTCCAAATGCTTAACTCAAATCAAACAACCCAAGAAAAACAAAGGGAGAAAGAAACGGAAGGCCATGACCTCAATTTTCTTCTTAGTCAATTTTTTCCACTTTCTTTCCATCCAGGGGAGTAAAAGTGGGAGCTTTTGGCAGGGATTGGTGGCAGGGAGAGAGATCTTCGTGCCTCTGCTGTGTGTCCCAGTACCCTGTGACCCTGCCTGGGGACGTGCCTTGCTCACAGCCGGTGTTGGTGGCTGTTTGAACCTGCAGCCTGTTGGGCGGTGTCAGGGCATGTGTGATACAGAGGGGGAGAGGGGTGTCTGGGGATGGGGCTTACTTGGGGAAGGGGACAAACACCAGCCAGAGTCCCCCCTTCCCAGTGCTTCCCCAGCCCCCAGGCACTGTCAGCAGCATGGTGTGGCCTCTGTCCCCTTGTCACCAGGAGAACGCTGGGTCGCACAGAGGTGGCTGTGTCTGAGCAGCGTTAATTGTCAGCGTGACCCGGGCAATTGAATAAATGCTGATAAATGTCACCGAGAGCCTCATCTCGTCTTCAGCCCAGGCAGGGAGTGTGTGGCTCTCTCCATCCCGGAGGCCAGGAGGTCACACCAGTCTGGCTCTGGAAGGGGGGGCAGCAGGGGGAGCGCTCAGCCTTGAGCAGAGACCCCAACGACTGTGCCAGGGTGAATCCTGGGTGGTTCCCACCTTTCAGCAGCAGCAATGAGGAGTGGCCAACAGGACCCCTCTGGGCCTGCATGGGATGCATGGAGTGTTTTGGTGCAGCGTGGCCGTGTTGGGGGAGCCCTGCCATGAGCCCCACCAGTGGCTCAGTCCTTCCTCTGGCCTCACCAACATCTTGGCCACCATCCCTTGCCCCCCTCCCAGGCCCGTACCCCACCCAAACAGCATCTCCTACCTGAGAAAAGATCAGGCAGGGCAGCAGGTCAGTGTCCTGTCACAGGGGCTGGGGAGCTTGGCTTTGTTTTGCTCATTCTCATGGTTAAGCACAGAAATGGTTCTGTTTAACCATCCTGCATGTTTTTTTCCATCATTTTATTCACGTCTCTGCAGGCCGGTCAGTGCCTCGGCATCCTGCAATGGATGTGTGTACAGTGAGCATTCCTCTCCTGGGCTCCAGAGGAGTGTCCTGGCAGAGGCTAAAGGCTTTGCCCACTGAAGCACTCATGGCCTTTGTCTTAGGGCTGGAGTCATTGTCCCGAGCTGGGGACAATCCTTGGGTGAGCTGGAGGGTCCCCACAGGGAGCAGGGACAGAGTGAGAAGGTGCAGGACTGGGCTGTGCCTTCTGGGACATGATTCCTGTGGCCCCACACTGTCCAAGGGATGCTCAAATGGCACAGTGCCTGTGGTTGCCATCAGACTGGGCTGATCTCTGCTCTGGGGGACAGGCTGGCCATGGCTCCCTGGGGGATGTGCCCTGAGCACCCAGCCCTGCCCTTGGGGCTGTAGGGTTCCTGATGCAGCCCAGCCCCTGCCACCCCACACAGTCCTCGCTTCCCTGGCAGCCCTTCCCCTCCCCACCCTATATTGCTCTTAATTATATCAGAGGACCCACAATTATTATTTTTTTTGTCATTTCCATTCTGTTTCTTCATCAGAATGCAAAACATTAAATATCGCTCTGGTAATTATGGTTAATTTCATAACCTGCACCTTAATTGGATTGGTCTCTGATGGGGAATTCTCGTAGGAGGGAGAAGCAGAAATATTTTGACGTGATCTATTCTTTCAGCTCTTTGTTTGGATTTGAGATGTCGAGTGTGAAATGGGAAACAACTGATTTAGACCTCAGAGGCAACCTGGGGGTGGTGAGCAAAGCCTGAGCATTCCAGAGGCACTTCGCACCCTCCAGCAGCCAAGCCGCTCCCCCCGTACCCAAACCCAGCCTTTCTCCACCCCTCCTTTGGACTGGGAATAGTCACAGAGAGCCAGATCCATCTGGTCTACGCAGAATGTGAGCCTGAGGAGCCGGGGAGGCATCACAGCGAGCACTGGCCTGGTGGCTTGCCCTGCTGGCCAGTGGTTTGTGTGCTGTACATGGAGCAAGGCACGGCACTCCACAGGCTCCCCGTGGGTCCGAGGACTTTAGGGATGTGAGGGACACCCACAGGGACACCTCTTTTCTGCTGGGAACTGGGCAGACAACAGCCCGTGGGTGTCGCCAGGGGACACCAGTCCCCTTGTGCCATGGTGGACCAGGCTATCTCAGTGCTGCTGCCCAGGGGGGCCCCAGGGCCCCCAGTGCTTGTCTGGGGCTGTGCCATGGGGTGGCCATTCCAAGAGCCAGTATCTCCCTGCCACTTTGGGCCTGAGCTACGGTTTGCTCTGGGAAACACGGAATTGTGCTGCCGTTAGGTGCTGCCATTAAACTGATTTGTGCTCAGCCTGTTTATCCTTTTCAATGGGAAACGGCACTGAAGCGGGAGCGAAATGGAAACCCTGGCCGTGCATTTCCGATTGCATTCCGATGCACCGTATTTCCCCGTGATTACTTTTGTTCTCACGTACAGCCCAGAGCGCAGGCTCCGTGTCATTATCCACAGTGCTGGGAGAGGAGGAAGGGGCAGAAAGCTTTGCTTTCAGCTCAAGCAAAACACAGCAAACCCACCCCATAGCTGCCTTCTGTTGAGGGCGGTGGGGAGCCACTCCATCCCCATGGTGGGTCCCTCTTTTTTTTCCGTGCCCACGGGCTCAGCATGTGCTGGAAAGGTTGAGGAACGGCATGGCTGAGTCTGCCACTGTGCTGACACCCCCTCTCATGGGCATTAAAATGACTGTGCCTCGCACAGCCCCATACCTGCCAAGGATTTCTATCAACCCAAATCCTGTCCAGGGCACGTCCTGCAGCACCTCCCTTCCTGCAGGATTTGGGCTGGGAAGGGCTGGTAGCCCCTCGCCCACTCTGCCCGGCTCCATGGGTTCAGCTGGATGCAGGACAGGTGGGCTCAGCTGCGGCTCAGCACAGTTTGTTTTTATCTAATCCATTTTATTGTTGAATGAAACAATAACAGCAAATACAGGCCCTGAAGACAAGCCATAAATAATGCAAAAATCAAACAAGTGAGAAAGGGGGAAAGAAAAAGGAATTATACATGTAAAACCAGCCCAGAGAAAGCCAGGCTGGGAAGAGGAATCTTCTCTCTGCATTTGCTATTGCTCATGCTTCCTTTGCCTCCCTTTTTTCTCCATTTCTCTCTCTGGAAATTCCTGCGGCACCAAATTTGTGATTATGTGAACAAAACTTAATAATAACTGGGAGGGAGAGAGAAAGAGAGATCTGGCTTGCGGGAAGGAGTGGGGAAATGAGGTGGATGGAGCGAACTGGGGCTTCCATCTCTCGCAGTGCCTTGAAGTACAGCCATGCTCCTGGCACCCTGCTCTGCCCCGTGGCCCTGCGGGATGCGGAGCAAGGACAGCTCTGCTGATGCTCCCAGTGCTCGTGGGAGCCCTGGCAGCACAGCACACACAGTCCCTCGACCCTTGCCACTTGTCCCACCGGTGGGTGATCCCAGAGCCAGCTCTGCCGGGCTGGGCTGCACTTGGCTTCTCCCAGAGGCTTCCGAGGCCACTTATTTTAGGCAGCAGTATAAAAATATCAGGGCTGGTCCTAAAGGGAGGTAAATCAGCAGGTTTCCCTGAGGTCAGCAAAGCTGACGGCCTTATGTCCTATGTCCTTTGAAGTTCTCTTGCCACTATCCCAAAGGTTTCCAGGGGAAAACGCAGTGCTCCGGAGCAGCCCTTGTACTTTTCTTGGTATCCTGTGCTGGTTGTTGGCATTCAAGGGATGTTGCCTGGGAACAGAAGTGATGCTGTAAGTACAGTCTTGGCTTAAATTAAACGTAAGGAACGTGACTGGTCCCTGGACCTGCTGTTCCCCAGCCTTCGGGACTTTGATCTGGGGTTTCCGCCTTTGAGCAGTGGCAGGGATGCAGTAGGGACGCAGCGGTTTGGGGCGGTGGCAGTTAGAGGGGGGTCACATCCCAAAGCCTCAGCGCTGTTCTCTGATGGCCCTTGGGACCCGGGTGTCGGGCTGGTTTGGCATTTGCTGTCCTGCTGAGGCAGCCCTGGGTAAATGAGGGCAGGAGGCACTGGTGGGGTTCCCCCACCTCTGCCTGTAGCCCTGGGTTTCTGCTGTTGGAGCTGCTGGTGCCCCAGCCCTTCTCTGGGCACTGAGCAGAGCTGTGGGGAGCTGTAGAGCCATGGGATGCCTTTCGGTAGCTGGAGGGGATTGGGTGTTCCCAGGCAGGGAGCAATGGGAGGGAGCACCTTGCCTTTCCTGGTGCCCCCAGGTGTGGTTTGTGGGTGGCCAGGAGCAGTGTCTCAGCCTGGCAGGGACACTGGCCACGGCACAGGCTGGAGCCTGGGTTTGGGGGAGCAGGAAGCTCCTGTCACCAGACCAGCCCTCAAGGCCAGCCCATACAGCGATGCCATCTGCTCCTGGCTGGGAGGAGAGGCACTCTGGCACTGGGGTGACTTTGTTCCAGCCGCTGTTATGCCATGTCAGGTGCTGTCCTGCCCTGCACGCGGGTCCAGCTCAGGCTCCGTGCAGCTGGGCTCTGGCTGATTCAGCAGCACCGGGGCAGTGTGCTGAGCCACGCAGGGCCGCCCCAGCAGCACCAGAGCCGCTGGGAAGGATGGCTGCCTGCCCGGGCTGTGCCCGTCCTCCAGCCCCAGCACTGCTGCCCTCCTCCTTGGAGTGGTTCAAGGGAGCTCAGGGAAGCACAGAAGGCATTTGGGCCATGGGCACGTTGCAGGGGATGCCTTCGCAATGTCACTGTGACCCTGGCGGCTCTCCCAGCAGACGCACTCCTTGGACTTTCTTTCACCTCTTCAGGACAAGTGTTTCCATAGCCCTAAGAAGATCCTGGGGTTTTTCCATCCCCCTTTCCCAGCTACAGATAGGGAAGAAGAACCATCTAGGGAGACCCTCACGCTACTCTGGAGCCTCCTGTATCCAGTGCTCACTGACCAGAGTGCAAGCTGAGCTGGGTGCCTTCAGTGAGCACGTAAAACATCCTGGTGACCCAGCCTATATCTACAGATACAGGAACCCCAAGGAAATTCGCCGAAATAAAGGAAGAAGAAGGAGAATCCCCATTCAACTGGTGCATGTCCTTCCCAGTGCCCACCAGCCTCCAGCTGTCTCTTGCTGACCCAGCCCTAGAAGTCTCCAGCCAGCCCCTGGGAGCTGTTCCATTGGCAAACACAACTCCCCTGCTCTTTGGCTCTCACAAGCAATAAAAAATGAGCCTTCTCCAGGCTCACCTGACCTGGGAAGTGCTGAACCACCAGTTCAGGCAGTGGCTGTGGTAGCAGGGACCAGTCCATGTCCTGGCCACCTCTTCCCACGCGTAGGGGAGCATGGCTGGCCCTAAGCCCCAGCTCCACTCTGTGCTGCACCCTCACCTGCCTTGTTTATCTTGTGCTGGCTCAGGGCTTTACACCCCCTGACATCCACAGCTGCCTTTGCAATTACTTATTGATCCCTTGTCAGGATGTTTTCTTTGCTGATGGGGTGCTGAGGCATGTGCAGCCAAAGAGAGAAAAGATGCTCAAAATGAAAGAGCAAAGGCATGAGGATGGAGAGGAGCTCTTGCACAGATGTGATTGCAGCAAGAAACAGCCTCAGCAGAAACTGCTCTGAGCTTCAGCACCCTGCAGAGATGACCAGGATCTCCTTCCCATCGCCCTGCTCCAATAACCCGCCTGCTGAGCCTGAAAACCACTCTCCAGGTTGGCTCTGGGCCACTGCTGCTTGTCCCTCCACTGTACATAGCTGTGCCTGCGTGGGATCAGGTAGATCCACAGTCCACAGTTAAACCAGTAGACAGCTGGGCCAAAGCCTCCCCTTACCAGCATTCCAGCCCCTCAGCCCATGTTAGAGCTTTTCTCCTCCCCCGGGCATCTCCCTGTTTTTTCTGCTCTTCTTGACCTCTGGTTTGGTGCTTCCCTGACTGACTGCGGTGCTGGGGACACATTTTGAGTGGCAGAGCCTATTTCCATGAGGAAATGCCTTTGCAGGGCACTCCCTTGGGCCAGCCATGGCCAAAATCTGGTGCCAGCCGAGCGGTGTCAGCGCCGGAAAGGGATTTGCATCTTCAATACTTCTTCATGCTCTTTTACAGCTTCAGAGCAGCTGCCAGAGCAGATCAGGTTGCATCACACCTATTCCAGGCTCCCATCTCGGAGCTGCTGAAAGCAGATACTCCAGGAGGCTGAGCAAGAAAGAGCTCCCAGCTGGAGAGCTGTGCCTTCCTGCGGGAAGGGGAGCGGTGACCCCGGGCAGCTGGTGGCTGGTAGGGCTGGGGGTGGGCTCTCCTCTGGCTGACCTGCCATGGTTCACTGCCTTGCACAACTTGCTGGTGTGTCCCCACCACCCTGAGGGGTCCATCTCATCTTCTGCCTGTTTCTCACCCGTTCTTTCACCCTCCTGTGCTGCTCCAGGATGATTTGGGGCCAGGCCAGGACACAGCACAGCCCTCCAACTCTTTGTTAGCAGCCCATCCGTTAATGAAGACCCAGAGGAGTGTTGTGGCAGGTCGCCATTGCCCAGGCTGGTGCTGTGCCACCCTGTCTATGCCCACCAGCCAGTCCTAGCAGCACTCAGGGATCACTTTATGCTCTCCCTCTTTGGTTTCTTCCTGCCCATGTGAAGCACAGTGATTCCAGAAGGGAAACCACCTCCTCTGCCTGATGCTCCCACCAATTGCTGCCCATCCTTGAGCAGGGGGGAGAAGGGCAGTTACTGCCAATGCCTACACTCTGGAGACTGGGTGGGAAAAGAGGAGGAGGAGGGAGCGGATAGGGTGGAGAGGAGGGAGAGACAAAGCGAAAGGGCCCACAAATGCACGCTGGACACAGGGGAAATGATGAGAGAGTAGGAAATGGGCACAAACGTGTTTGGCAAATTAAAGCTGCTCCCTTTGTTTTGCTGCTTTGCAGATAGCTACAGAAACAGTGCAGAGCCCGGGGTCTGGATAAGAAACTCCTCTAGCAGCAGGAAAGGTTGTTAAATATTTATTTGTAAACCTGGAGTCTTTGTTTCTAAAATGCAGTCAAGTTCAATAAAATTTGATTTAGCTGGAGCAGCTTAGAGGAGACAGGAGCATGGACTCGGGGAGCTGTGTCTCACTGGCTTCGTACGAAGCCATCAGGGCAGAGATGGGGTGAGCCCATGGCTGAACTCACACTGCGATCCACTGAGGATGCCCAGCACTGCTGAGTCCAACTCACTCCTGTGCGGAGCTGGGAGCACCAGGTTGGCTCCTGCAGGGACAGGGTGGGGACACTGAGCCCCCAGAGCCCTGCGGGACTCCGCCCTGCTGGGATATGGCTCGCTTTGTCCTAAATTGCCTGTTGTCGCTCGATGCTCTCAGAAGCATCTGGTTCAAGGGTGAACGTCTCCCGCCCTGTAATTTATGGCTGCCAGGTGGGCTTAGAGCTGACTCGGGGATTTTTGCCGCCTGCTCGCTCGCTGTCAGTGCAGCAGATCGCTCCTTGCTCGGTGAGGTAGGGAGCAGGGGACAGCCCAGGGACAGCGGTGACAGTGGTGGGCATGGCCAGGCAGCTGCCCACCCCTTGGGGCATCCTCAGGAGCACACTCGGGCCAGAGCCTGGGCTCCCTTTTGGGTCATCACCCAAGTTTGGCTTTCCTGGGGCTGTTCCTCCCACACCAGGGCAGCCTGTGCCTGTCACAACAGAGCAAACCCCACGCATGTCAGCGCTCCAGTCTGGCCCCGGGCTGCATTTCCAGGCACAGGCCCAGAATGGCATCTTTCCTCCCAGCACTGAGCCCAGGCAGAGACACCGGGCAGGTCCTGCTGTATTTAGCACCAAGGCAGCGCGCTCCAGTGCGTCCATCTGCGCCTCTTGGGCCGCGGCCGGGACCTTCCCGCGGGAAGGGACTGTACTTTGGAGCCTTCAGCCCTGGGCAGCAGGTGGTGAGGACAGGGGTCAGTGGCTGCCATGGCTCTGAGCATGAGTTTTGCTTTGGCTTGCACTGGGTTTGCTCCTTGCCTAAAGGCAGCGAGTCTGGCAGCTGCTGCTTTTTTTATCGATTCTTTTTTTGTGAGTGAGGAAGGAGAGCCACCCTCATGCCAAGGGCTGCGGCTCTCCCACACTGGGCTGTGCATCATGGCCACGGCCTGATCCCCTGCTCCTGCCTGGCAGCTCCTGCTGGGCCATGGCTGGCACACTGGAGGGGTGCTTGGGCACGTTTCAGGGTCCTCCTCAGAGTAAATCTGAGAGGGCTTTGTGGAAAGCCCTTCCTGCAGGTAGCAGTTGTGCAGGGGCTGTAAAGCCATGCATGGGTTGTTGGCCCACAGCTCACACAAAAATCACAATTTGTGTTGTTTTTAGAAGGGCATCTCTTAATATCCACATCACCTTGAGGCACAACTATTTCTCTCCGAATCAGGCAGAGGTAAGTGGGAGCCAGAAGTGATTTAAAGCTCATCTTAGCTCAGAATTTTCCAGCTTATTTATTGTCTTTCTCCCAAAGCTCTTCTGTGACTCTGGCTATTAAGATTACGGATGTTTTTGTCAGGGATTGTATTTATCACAGATTTAAATTTAGCCGAAAACTAATAACATGTGAGGTGTGTCTGGAGTTTAATTCTGGGCTGTGCTCGTCAGTAAAGCCACGCAGATTCTGCTTCATTCATCTGTTGCCTCTTTGCCGATATTTTACTCATCGATACCGCACAGCTCTGGCTCCGCCGAGGCTGCAGTGGGGACGACAGCACCGGACCAAAGGCAGGATTGAGCCTGGGGGAAGTTGGCCTGCAGGATTCAGCTCTGCCCCCTCCCCATGCCCAGCAGGGACCAGAACAGAGCAGCACACACAGGCAGAGCGGAGCTTTTGGCCCAGCACATAAACAAGGCTGGTGCCTGGCACTCTTAATGAGCTGAGTGTTTTCAGTCCTGCTATAATTAAGCCCCTCAGACTGTATTTTGTTTTGCATGCCGTGTTTTGCTGTCTTTGATGGCTTTCTCAGCACGGCTGTGAGGAGCAGGAATTGGTTTCTGAGAAAAAAGGCTGCAGGCGAGCCAGCGCTCGGTGACAAGCATGAGGTGGGAGAGCAGCGCCCAAGAGCCTCCTGGCCATGGGGAGGGGTGGCATGGGGACCCACTGGCAGCCCAGCCCAGCCCCAGCCGGGGCTGCAGCACAAGTCTGGGGAGCAAATCCATATGCAACCTGAGCCACGCCAACTAGGAGCCTATCCTGGCTGCAGGGCACCGGCCCCAGTCCCAAGCCCAGCCCAGAGGCATTGCAGTGGTAGCAGCAGCCCCCCTTGTATCTGCCCAGCACCAGGGAGGTGATGACATGGGAGATGATGGATTGTAAATACCCAGCAAATGACTCCTTGCAGCCTGGCCGGGGCCCAGGCACTCCCATTGGAAATGTTTCCACTGGACTGGGACACGCTGGCCCGGGGCCAGCAGGAGAGAGCTCAGCACCACTGCCAGGGGAGCTTGGCAGGACCAGCTCCCATCCCTGCACCCCTTCACTTTGGGGTGATGTGTTCAGTGGGATCCCCACTGAGCAGCCCCACTGCAGAGGGAGCAGAGCAGAGAAGAGGGGGTGGAAGAGGACCATGAAATGGGAGGAAACCACAGAGGGTTCCTGTGGGGACACTCCAGGCCCTCACAGCCCATCACTGGCTGTGCCAAGGCTGGTGGTTTCCAAGATGGTGCTGGTGGACATTTTTATGGCCAGTCTATCATCTCCCATCCTTGGATCTTACAAAGAAGTTTTGAATAATTTTTTGGGAACAAAAGTGATCCTTGGGTCATTTATCTGTATGAAATGATGAATATGAGCAGACGCAATGGCAGGAACGCACAGCATGCGTACCAGCCCCATAAATAGTGCCGGAGCAGGGAAAGTAATGGACAGGATATACGGTGATGGATACAAACAGAGCCAATGGAAGTAATGGATTGGGTGTGTTCGGCGATAGCCATAAATAGCATTAGTGGGAGCAGTGCAGAGAGTAACATAACAATAGATACAAACACAGGCTGGAGCAGCCGGAGATCTAATATGCAATATTGATATGATTTGATTCCTCATAACAGCTTGAACAAGGAAATAAATGCAACAAAGGCGGCATGACAGGGAGCGTCCGCTTCCGCCAGCCCAGGATAGCTCTGGGCTGGAGCAGAAGCCAGACCGTGAGCCCCCAGGGGGGTCTCCCAGCCCTCCCCAGGGACATCAGCAGGAGGCTGGGTCTTTCCCAGCTGACACCAGGCAGCCCCCCCCATTATTCCAGAGCCCCCCCTGGACCTGACTTGAGGCTACAGCTTGCTCTGTAGGCAGTGTCTGCCCAGTTGCTGTTTCTGGGGGGAATGGTTTGAGGTCCGCCTTGGCAGGGTGGCATGGTGGGAAGCAAGGAACTGGCCCTGGGGACACACTGAGAGCAGCTGGGGCATGGGGGAGCACAGAGGGAGGGGGCTGGCTCCCGCTGAGCTCTCAGTGTTGCTGACCCCAAGTGGGGTTCCCCCAGATGCTCCATCCCGTGCTCAGCTCCTCTGTGTTTGCAAAGCAACCTTTATATTCAGGCTCCATCTACAGGGAACGGAATAATTTCAAGAGCTTAAAATAGGATGTAGATAGATGTGTTTCGTATTAAATTATTTTTTTAAGAAGCCGAGAAAGCTGTCTGACACAGATTCCTCAAGGCCTTCCACTTAAAAGTCTGTGCACGTTCAATCATCAAGTGGAAAGTCAGGGAGTGGGGAGGAGAGAGGGTCTCGAAGCCAAAGGGCTGGATTTCAGCTGGAAAATTAGACCCTCTGCTCTGCATCAGCGGTGCCTTTTGCCTTACCGTCATCTCTGCCAGGACACCCAACCTTTGGCCTTGGCCGTGCCCGTTGTTTGCTCACATGCCCCTTGCTCTTTCTCTCCCGCTGTTACCTGCAGGTGAGAGATAGGATGGTAGCTGGGGAGGCGAGTATGTGCAGCCCAATCCTGGCCTGCTGGCAGCCGATTCTCCTCCTGGTGCTGGGATCCATCCTGTCCGGCTCCGCCACAGGCTGCCCGCCGCGCTGCGAGTGCTCTGCCCAGGAGCGCGCCGTCCTGTGCCACCGCAAGCGATTCATGGTCGTGCCAGAGGGGATCCCCACCGAGACCAGGCTGCTGGACTTGGGCAAGAACCGCATCAAGACGCTCAACCAGGATGAATTTGCCAACTACCCTCACCTGGAGGAGCTGGAGCTAAATGAGAACATTATCAGTGCCATTGAACCTGGGGCTTTCAACAACCTCTTCAACCTCAGGACGCTGGGGCTCAGGAGTAACAGACTCAAGCTGATCCCCTTGGGGGTGTTTACTGGACTCAGCAACCTTACCAAGCTAGACATTAGTGAGAACAAAATTGTGATCCTCCTAGACTACATGTTCCAGGACTTGTACAACCTGAAGTCTTTGGAGGTGGGGGACAACGACCTTGTCTACATCTCCCACCGGGCCTTCAGTGGCCTCAACAGCTTGGAGCAGCTGACCCTGGAGAAATGCAACCTGACCTCCATCCCCACGGAGGCCCTGTCCCACCTTCACGGCTTGATCGTGCTGCGGCTGCGCCATCTGAACATCAACACCATCCGGGATTACTCATTCAAGAGGCTGTACCGGCTCAAGGTCCTCGAAATCTCTCACTGGCCCTACCTGGATACTATGACATCCAACTGCCTCTACGGCTTGAACCTGACCTCCTTGTCCATCACCCACTGCAACCTGACATCCATCCCGTACGTGTCGGTGAGGCACTTGGTTTACCTCCGGTTCCTGAACCTGTCCTACAACCCCATCGTCACCATTGAGGGCTCAATGCTCCATGACCTGCTCAGGCTCCAGGAGATCCAGCTGGTGGGAGGGCAGCTCACCACGGTCGAGCCGTTTGCCTTCCGTGGCCTCAATTACCTGCGCATCCTGAACGTGTCAGGGAACCTGCTGACCACCCTGGAGGAGTCAGCTTTCCACTCAGTGGGCAACCTGGAGACGCTCATCCTCGACAACAACCCCTTAGCCTGCGACTGTCGGCTGCTCTGGGTTTTCCGGCGGCGATGGAGGTTGAACTTCAACAAGCAGCAGCCCACCTGCGCCACCCCCGAGTTCGTCCAGGGCAAGGAGTTCAAGGACTTCCCTGACGTCCTCCTGCCCAACTACTTCACCTGCCGCCGAGCACGAATACGGGACCGCAAACCTCAGCAGATCTTTGTGGATGAAGGCCACACGGTGCATTTTGTCTGCCGGGCAGATGGGGACCCGCCACCCACCATCATGTGGCTCTCTCCCCGGAAGCACCTCATCTCTACCAAAACCAACGGGCGGCTCACTGTCTTCCCTGACGGCACGCTGGAGGTGCGCTACGCCCAGATCCAGGACAATGGCACCTACCTATGCATCGCCAGCAACGCGGGTGGCAACGACACCATGCTGGCCCACCTGCACGTGCGCAGCTACTCCCCAGACTGGCCCCACCAGCCCAACAAGACCTTCGCGTTCATCTCCAACCAGCCCAACGAGAGCGATGCCAACAGCACGCGCGCCACCGTGCCTTTCCCCTTTGACATCAAGACTCTCATCATCGCCACCACCATGGGCTTCATCTCCTTCCTGGGCGTCGTGCTCTTCTGTCTGGTGCTCCTCTTCCTGTGGAGCCGGGGGAAAGGCAACACCAAGCACAATATTGAAATCGAGTACGTGCCACGGAAGTCCGACGCCGGCATCAGCTCTGCCGACGCGCCGCGCAAGTTCAATATGAAAATGATTTAACCAGGCAACAATTTGCAAATAATAATGGTGTTGTTTTGTTTTTTTTTAAAAAAAGAACAAATGAACAAATAAAAAATAATTAACAAACATTGCTACAAACATACCGACCTCTCTCCTTCCACCGTGCCCTCTGCCCCTGTCCAAACCCACTGCGCCCGCACTGTCACCACCTCCTTCTCCTCCTCTTCTTCTTTATACCAGGAAAACATTCAGCCGATGTCTTCAGGACTCCTGTGTTTGTAAGGACTTTGTCTGATGGACTCTGGTGTCAGATATAACTCTGAGAGGGGAAAAACAAAGGGGTGGGGGGAAAAAGAAAGAAAAAAGAAATAAAATCAATAAAAAAGTTACAAACTTTCTTCTGTAACTTTGATTTCAATAATTATGGATTTTTATGAAAACTTGAAATAATAAAAAAACCCTATTTCCTATAGATAGTCGGAATGCAAAATCTTGACTTCTTGATCTGTCCAGTTCTGTACCTGGCAAGCGCTTGCTTTCTTGCCTCAGAGGCACTTCCCACATGCCTTGCCAAGAGCAGCCCCAGGCCAGGGCAAGTCTCCCACTGACACCAAAGGCACCTCTCGCAGTGTTCTGGGCCCTGTATGGCACCCAGAGGAGTCTGACTATTTTTCCTGGTTTTATAGTCAGTTCCCCTGCCCAGCCCCAAAGCCTGTGGAGCAGGGCCATGGCTCTGATGTCCATAAGCAGGGCTGTGCTTTCCTGCCCTCTGTGTGGGAGGAGGATGCAGAGCCCCATTGCAGGGCAGGAGCCAGTGGGGCCGGGCTTTGCCTGAGCGGGGCTGGGGATCCTACCGCTGCTTACATGGGGAAAGGATCTTCTGCCAGCCTTTGCAGCAGTACCATGGTGTCTCCTCTCCTGTAGGGGACAGGCTGGCTCCTGTCCCCATGGGCAGGGATGTGGCACATCCATTGGCAGCACCCACGTGGGTGCCTCCAGCAACTGTTCCTGCGGCTGGTACCCTGCGGCTAGAGCAGCTCCAGCACTGCTCCCCACCTGCCTGTAATTCAGGACCTGATCACTAGCAGCCAGACTCTCAAGCACCCTCAGGCACATCCAAGGGAATTCAGCTTCCTGGCTCACAGGAGACCTTGTCTGAAAATAGAATTACATAGGTCTATAAACACAGGCATAGGCTGAGAACAGGCGCAGGCTGTGACACACTGTCTGCCCTTGTCTAGCACCAGTGTGCCCATCACCATGGGGTCTGGTCTCAGCAACATCCTGCCTTTGCTCAGCTCTGGGATTTGGATCAGGTCTGGAAGGTCTGTGTTGCCTCACAGAACCATGGAATGGGTTGGGTTGAAAGAGACCTTAAGGACCATCTCATCTCCACAAGAAAAAGAGGAGCAATGGGGGTTAAATTGGCCACTGAGTTTCCAGGGCTGGAAGCACAAAACATCCCTGCAAATGGTGGCAATAGGGACACTAAAGGCTTTTGTAATCCTTACTGAATCAGCAGGTGCTTCCCCAACCTTCCCAGCTGCCACCAGGACGGTGGCACCACACTGACCCCTGTGCCCCACCCAGCCACGGCGGTTCTTCTGAGGCAGATGAGCTGAGATTTGCATTCTTGATTCGTAAGGCACCTAAGGAGTCTCCAGGGATCAAAGTCACTACAAGATGATAACATATAAGTGCCAGGAACCTGGAGCCCCAACAACAGGGGAAAAAATGGATTTGCTTTTTTCCAGCAGTGTGCTAACCTAGAAGAACCAACCTGAAGCATCTGTGCTGGTGGGGAGGGGGAATTTTGCTGATTTCAGCTTTCTGTTCGTCTTCAGATGAAACATCTTGTGTTTCTTTCTCCACAGCAGGTTTCAGAAGCTTTTGATTTGTTCTTTTCTCATCTCTAATGCATCTTTCCTTTATAACTTTGAAACCAATACATTTTTTAAAAGCCTTTGGCTTTTGTTTTGATTTTTAAAAGAGCCAAAGCAAAATGCTCTTTATGAGCTTCCCCTCCCACCAGTGTTTAACCAACATTTCCAGCGAGCTAAACACAAAACCACAAACAGCAACACACGGAACTAGGGAAAGCAGGCTCCAGGGACTGCAGATCCTGCTCCAGGGGCTCAGAGCAGCACTCCCCTGGGAGAGGCAGGGGTGCACAGGGGCCTCAGCCCTTGGAGGACAATGCCAAGCCAAGTGGAGCCAAGCAAGAACTTTGGGCACAGAAAGCTCGGTCTGAGCCTGGTTGCCAGGACTGACATGAACTCAACCAGTGGCTCAGCAGAGAGGTGGAGGGAGATCTCCATGACCCTGGATAGCTACAGGCACTGGCCACCCAAAAGAGCTGCTTAATTGGTTCCAGTTATCCCTTTTAATGCTGTACTGAAAACAGTTAATTCAACACACATAGATATAAAAAAAATAGTAGTAACCAAGTCCAGTGAGGAATTTGCAGCACATTACAGAGCCCCGGCAATTGAAGAGAGGAACCAAATTTTTCACTGCCAAAAAAGGTTTAAAAATAAAAAAGGAGAGAGCAAATTATTTCTTTTCCACAGAATACCTCAGGAATTTTCCCAGCCCAGCCCTGCCACACAGCCCCACACCTGTCCCCAGCCCCACCACTTCTGCTGCCCAAAAACCCTCCTGGGGAAGGCCACACTGCTGCTCTAAATCCCAAGCTGCAGCTCAAACCCCTCATTAGTGAGCGTGCCCGATGCTCTGTGGCACTGCTGCCTGCCATACACTTTGTTACCCACACTGATTTTTTAATCTTGATGCTTTGTGAACTGGATAATTTTTTTTCCAGTCACCATGTGATTGAAGCAGATGGATGGAGCAGAAGAAAAGCATCTCAGAGTGGCCAGCAACTCAGCTCAGCCATTTTCATAGCTGGTAAAAATGAGAAAAAAAACCCAAATCCAAAGAATAGACTCTCTTTCTCTCCTTTGCTGAGATTTACAGTCTGTTTCTATCTCAGTTTAATCGGGGGTGAGAAAGCAGAGGCTGGGTTCCAGTACTGCTCATCAGGGAACCGTGGCCCATGTGTCAGAGCCAGACAGCACTTTCCACCTGTTTCTTTTGAATCACAATAAATACAAAGCACTTTATAAAACAGTTTAAAAGAGGTAGCAAAAAACCCAGGGAGAGTTGTGCTTAGAGCATGGAGGGCAAACGTGCCTTACTCCTCTGCTTCCTAGACTGGGAGTCCCATGGGGATCTCCATGACAGGCAGCGTGTGTGGGGACACAGCAGGGAGGAGGATGAGGAGTTAATCAGCACTTCCAGCCCAGAAACATCACCCACCCCACACCCTTCCCTCCCCACCAGCTCCATGTGTTCCCCCAGTGCCAGGGCCCATGGCTGGCAGGTGCCTTGCAGGCAAGGTGCCTTGCAGGCAGGTGTCAGCTATCCCCTCTGCCTCTGAGGCAGGAACAGGGTTATGAGCACCCTGCAGGACAGATATTTACACCCACCAGCTCCCTGACCCTCCCCATCCATCCCTGTGCCCACTCAGCTTCTCTCCAGGGATCACCGGAGGTACAAAGAGCATGCAGAGGGGTAAGGGTGACCAGAGAAGAGGGGGTCAGGCTGGCCCTTCACCCTCCTGTGCCGCACAGCCCCACAGCTCTGCCTGCAGCTCCCCAGCTCTGCCTGGGCTTGCTGCCTTCCCCTGCTTCTATCAGGCCTTATCACACTTAATTTTACTCCTTCTCTCACTAACTGCCCTCTCTCTCTTATCTCTCCTTCAGAGCCAATATTTTACTCTCTCCCTTTTTTCTTCCNTTTAAATTTTAAATACTTTCTGCCTTCTGTGCTGCTCCCTCGCTCTCCTGCCATTTCTCTCTGTCAAGAGCTCTCCTCTCTCCACCACGGCTGTGCTTCCTGCAGTCCCCTCTGCACACACATTTCTGCCTCCCTCCTCCCCTGGCAGGGTCTCACCCTGCTTCCACCACAGCGAGCAGCAGACAGAGAGGTGGTGGGAAAAAGATCTTTGGGCTTTGATTCTCTTTTCTCCTTTCTCCCTTCCCTCTCTTCCCCCATCTCCTGCCTTGTCCCTCTTTTTCCACCTCCACATGGGCTCTCCAGCCCTGCCGAGCCAGTTTGCCATGAGACAGGGCAGGGACTTTGCAGTGCAATCCCTGCTTCCAGGTTTTTTGCAGGACACAGCAGAGGAGAAGGGATTTGAGGTGTAGAGGCTCAACGCCCCAGAGGAGATGGCTGGGGCAGCAGCCCTGCTTCCTCTCTCCCTGGCCCTGCCAAGGTACACATAGCTCCTCCAAGAAGAAGCCTATTGCTTTCCTCTCTTTTTCCTGGATCTGTATCTGCATGCTTATGATAGATTTACTGTGATTTTATCAGTTTATGATTAAAACCCATAAATTTTACTGGGCCTTTTTCTTATTTTCCATAATCCTCAGGATTCAAGGCAATCAAATTTTAACTGGAAAGCATGGGCTGTGCAGTTAGTCCCAGTGTAATGGGGAATGGTTCATTTCCCAATCCACCCCCATTACTGGTGGTACTAAAGAAATATTGTCCTGTGAAAGAGATTTTTCCTCAATTCCCTTTAAAACAATGTCCTTACCTTAGAAAAGGATTAGAGGAACAACACAAACCTTGACTAAAACACAGTGTGCTCTGCCACTGTGGCTTGTTCTCGTCCTGAGGTTTCCAAGCTGAGTTTCCCTGCAGATTTGGGTGGGTGCTGAGGGTCTCAGGGTGACCAGCCTGCAGTGAACAGGGTGGCAGATGCTGTCAGCTGCTCCATCTCAGCTCCCATCACCAGGCAGTGGGTAGCTCCAGCCCTCTGGAGATTTCGTCATGTGCTTGTTACGATCCAGGTAATAAGACATTTCATTCAAATGAGCAAATTTATTCCAGTGGCACTTTAATAACAAAATCAATTAAACTACACTTCCCAGCAGGGCTTTATCATATGCTATAGCTACAGCATATTGCCTGGATATACTAAATTCTCTCCCTTGAAATAAAGTGCAAAGTTTAGAAGATAGATGACACCATTTGCAGCACTAGTAGGATAATACCCTAATAAATCCATGGCCACCTGGGCACTTCAGAGTTGTCACACACTGCACTCGGTGGCCACTGGGAACTTCCCAATGACAGCGAGAACTGGAATGAGACCTTTGTGCTCCTGGGGCTCACAGTGCAGATGTAGGGAGCATGGGCTCTGGAGCACGGCCTGGTGTCAGAGCAACGAGGCATCCATGCACACAGACCAGCCAGAGCAGAATGCCTACATGGGAACATCGTGGACCTGGGTATCAGTGCAGGCTACCTTATCTGTGGTGGCTCTCTCCAAAAGAAGCGGCTCTGACCAGGCAGAACGGTGAGCATCCAGCTTGGACACCAGGCTGGCCTCTCCCAGCAAAGCTCTTCAGTGTCACACCACCACGCTAGCAAAGAGATGGGACAGTCAGGAAAGGCTGCCGGTCCTGCAGGCAGCACCCTGGGAAAGGCAGCTGCCCAAGGAAGCACCCACATAAGGGGGGGCAGTTGCTGCCCTGCCCAGTGCTGTGCTCCCCTCCACGCAGGATCCCACCCCTGAACCCTGCCCTGGGCTTTGTGGCTGCTCTGCCCCGGGTCATCCCTCTCACTCCCTCCCCACCTCCATCCCCCTCAGTTACCACCCGCCGCTTCCCATATCGTCATTCCCATATCTGCTGTTTCCCATATCGTCACACTCCAGCACCTTGCCTGACACGAGATTATGGCTGTTCCCTCCTCCATCATCCTCCCAGACCATCATGCATCAGCTCTCCAAACCCTGCCCTGCTCTCAGCCACTCCCGTCTGCCAGTCAGCCATTTCCCACCAGCTCTCTTCTCCTCATCATCCCTTCAGCTTATGCTTCCAAAGCCTATCAGTGTTCCCCAGCCTTGAGTGCTGCGAAACTAATTAGCTCACTACAAAGATTGAGGAATAATTAGGGACTCCACTGAAAGCACAAAACTAGGGCATCTCGCCTTAAATAAACGCGAGCGTCTCTGCGCTCCGCTGACGGCCGCGATTGCTTCAGGCAGATGATTACTCGGCTCGCCGTCCCTTGGCTCCCACTCCAGGCGTGTTCACCAGAGGTGCCTCTGCCTCCATCTCGCCCTTTAGGTAGGTGCTTTCTGGGTTTTTTGGCTCATGTCCCCGCACCTAAAGCCAGCTCCTTCCCAGATCTCCACAGCTAGCCAGGCACAAAGGAAGCAGGCAGCATTCCTGGGGATGCTGGTGCTGCCTCCTCAACAGTGCACCATCTCCATCTCTCTGGGGGAAAGCTAGAGCCAAGCATGGAAAATAGCAAGAAAAACATTTGCAGTTTCTTTTTCAGTTGCCTCTGCTGGGTAGAAGAGAGGCTAAAACAGCCTTTCCCCTGGGCAGCTCCATTGTGATGGGCAGGAGCCTGCCTTGCCACATACTGGAGCCCTTAAAGACCAGGGTGATACAAGAGGAGGATTTGGGGGCTGCACAGGTCCTTCTTCCTCACACACAGACCATGCTGGGGACTCCCCATGTGAGCACAAGGAAGTCCCTGGTGACACACACTCTCCAGGGAAATCCCCCTCTCTCCTGCCTCCACCAGGTAATGAGCAGGAGATGGAGTTGAAGGCAGCGCAGACTGAGGTGTCCCTGACCTTCAGCACTCACTTGTCTCCTGGAACTGTGAACCATCCCTCCTCCGGTCATTGTCTGTGCCTGAGGAGCCACACACGGTTTTGGCACTTACTAATGATATTTAATAACAACCTGACACTCAGCCCCTGCATCTCACCCAGAGACCTAAGGCAGCCTGATAATGTCCTCGGCCGTTTGTGGAGGAGCAGGGGAAGGTGCAGCGGGGCATGGGGAGACAAGCCTTGCTTTAAGGCCTTCGGAAGACCCTCTCCAGTTCCTGCTCCCTTTGAACCTGCTCAACACAGGCCGAGTGTCCCCTCCCGTCCTCGCCTGTGGTGAGGAATGCTGGTGGCCACAGTGGAAAAGGACAAGTTCTCTCCTTAGGGACCAACCACCAAAGGACATCATGGACCCTCTGGCACTTCACACAGAGCCACAACCCCTTCCATCAGAGACCTTATGGCCTTGTGGGTTTGGTTTGTTCTTCTTAGGGTTTTCTAGTGCCTCAGATCCCCAGCCACAGAAGGGGCAGGGAATGAGAGGTGGGAAGAGGGTCCTAACTTAGCCTACATCAACCCTCATCTGATCGCATTCTGTAATGTACTCATGCCCCTGCCTGCAGCAGGAATTGTGGCAGTGGGTGCCACCCCTAGATCCTGCTTGCTGCCACCAGCAAAGTGCATTTACTCAGCACACCCAGCACTGTGCATATAAAATTACACTGCAAATGCAGCTCCCTTTTCTCCAGCCCTGAAGGGTTAAGGATTTGCAGAGAGCAGGTGAAGCCAGGCAGTACAGGCAGGGCTGGATGTGCTGTATCTGCACCCTCAGATGGACTGGAGCAGCTGCTCCCTTCTCCTGTGTGGCTGCTTAAAGGGACAATTCCAAGGTCGATCAGACCTAACCCTGGACCTGCCTTTTCTTTCTCTTTTCTTTTTCTCAGGGCTCACAAGTGTTGACTTTTCAAACGGATGAGAATTCAGGACAAAACGCAAGAGAGCTTCAAACACCTTCATCTAAGAACCCTTCCCAGGCTGACTGGCAAGGCAGCTCAGCATTGCCTGCTCCACAACAGCTCGCGGGCCCGCTGCAACCTGCTCCACAAACCACAGGGGAAGAGACCCAGAGCTTTTAAAATTTCCCTGCTTCTCTCTGTGTGTACCTGGATAGCATGTTTTCACACCCACTGAGTCTGCTCACAGAAATCCTCTGTGGCAGAGTCAATTTTGGGATAAAACCTCCACCTATGCCATCTTACATCAGGCTGAGAACAGAGGCAGGGCCAGGCTGTTTGCTCTGGAGCAAACCCCCTTGGTTCTGCACCAGAGGAGTCCCTGGGCATTGCTCCAGCCTGGCAGAGGGCTGCCGCCAGGCAGAAAGTTGCAGGAGTGGATGGGGAATGGGCTGTAGGGCCCTCTAGCCCCCTCCATAGCAAACCCCTCTGACAGGATGCTCTTGAAGCCAAACTGCCAGTGTCTCCACATTCCTGGTAGCTCCAGGTGCAGGTGGCTGAACATTCAACAAGGTTGTGCTGTCAGGATCCCAGCAATGGCACCAAAGCTGAGAGCATTCTTCAAAAGCAGAAGTGTGATGAGGAAGAAGAAACATAAAATCACCTTAGACAATCTTGCCCAGTGACAGAAGGATCCTGCTCTGGCATCTTTCAAGGAGAATCAGAAATGCCCTGAAAGTCTGGGATGGGTTGGGATCCGTGTGGAACTGGAGGTTTCTTCTGGCACAAGGCCCTCACAGATGGATGCTCAAGGCAGCAAACAGACAGACGTCTTTATCCTGCGGTGCAAGCGGAGCTGTTCTTGTCTTTCAAACACACACCTAATCATTTTTAAGATCTCTGCCTGAGAACTATCTTTTTGATAAAACTAATCACAGGCTTAAATTACAGATAAATACCCAATATTAAAAGAACAGTTTGAAAGGGAGGAAAGGGGTAGTTTAACGGTGCTCATTTTCCCTGCTTTTCTATAGCACACATCTTGGACTATTTAACTGTAGAGCTTATGGAGCTTCATTCTAACAGCTCTCCTTTCTTTCAGATGTGGCTTCTACAAATGTTTCCCCCGGTTTCTTTGCCCGCTCTGCCTCTGTTAGCCAAATTATTGCAGCAGTCACTGTATCTCCAGCTGAGCCTAAGAAGCAGGCATGCTAAGAGCTGTATGAACACACACAAAGGAATCAACCCGGTGCTTAGAAGGCTGGACCCAAAAGCATCTACACAGGGAATGAGGGACTCACAGGTGCCTGTGAAGGATCTGGGCTATAATAGCTCAACAAAGAGGAGCTAAAAAAATAAATCAAAGCTGCAAGAGGCTCAAGAGGCCGGCTGAGGACAGAGGTCTGTGCCCACAGCTCTGCCGGCCCTTGTGCTGCCAGCCAAAGAGATGGAGCTGCTGTTGGGCTGGCAGGAACGATCCAGCTCTAGGTGCTTTTAAGCACAGCACAATCCAGGCTCTCGCTGGCTTCTTCTGCTCTGCAGGGAACAATGGCTTTGATCAACAGAAGATTGCCGAGTTAATTGTAATGATATTCTAATAAAGCTGGGGAGATTAATTACGGCTCTTTATCAGTGCTGGCCCTCTGCCAAGGGTTGGCAAAATTGTTTGCCTCTGTTTCTTGTCATTTGAATTTAGGAGAAGAAAGGAGGAAGTTGGGCGCCTTGTTTTCCTGCAGCAATCAGGAGTGTGGCCTTGTGCCCTGCTCACGCTCACAGCTCGCTGTGCTGACGGAGGGGAGCGGGGGGGCACACAGGGAAAGCAAATGGAGAGCGACAGAGCAAACCAATTAGACATGATGCAGCACAATTACACTCCTAGTCAATAAGTGGGCTGGTGCAGAGAAGCACAAAGGATGACGTGCAGACCACAGACGTTGTTCCACAGCGGGCAAAGCCGAGGCATGCTACACCTTCTCAGGCTGGGGAAGACAGGACACACACACAGTGCTTGCCAGGAGGGCTCACAGGAGCAGTGCTGACATCAGGCAGAAAAGCCTCGTGGCCTTCGTTCTTGCTTATACCACACCAGCACAGCAATGAGAGTGTCCAGAGAGCAGCCAGAGCCCTGCTAAGTGGCCTTGGGCAACATGAGACTCAAACCTTCCTATTTCACTTGACAAATAGCTCTTCCTTCCAGGGAAGATTTAGCAGTGCCCAGGCAGGTGAGAGACAGACCTGCAGAGGAATGATCCGGGCTGGAAGGCAGCAGATCAATCAGGCAGAGCTGCCTGTCTCGCTCATGGAGAAGGGCGAAGAGGCCTTCCCTGCATCCGGCCAGCATGAGATGTGCTGGTGGAACAGGCTATGAGTGAAACCAGGGAAGGAAACATGATCCTCACACAAACCAGAGAGCTGAGGATTAAAATAATACCACTCGTTTTTCAGCAGGTGATACAGCAGTACCAGAAACTTCCTACTGATGGGTTAGGGCTTGCAGGTTTGAGGAGGAAACATGCCACCATCTAACCCATGCCTTCTCCAAGGGCACCCGTGGGACACGCAGCCGATCCAGAGGCATCTCCCTGCACAGCTCTAGGAATTGCTCTAGTAGCATTGCTACTGTTTGTGACTCATGAAGACAGATGGGAGTCTAGATTAAGATTTTAAGTATTATTCCTGCCAAACGGAATGTATCCAGATTTCATGCACCTGAGACGTGCTCAGGCAGGACCAGCTGTGCAGGGTCCCTGCTCTCCCTGGGTAGTGGGGCTGGCACGTGGCACAGTGCCAAGCCCAAGTTATTCATCCAGGCTGAAAATTTGGCAAGAGTAGGCAGGGAGCACCAACTTCCACGTGCAACATGACCACTGACAACCTCTGGCTGCTTTTCCAAGTGCACCGAGCACTTGCCTGTGGAAGGACCAGAACGTGACAGCAACATCCTCTCTGTGCTAAACCAGAGGACTCAGAGCAAGGTCACAACAGCCTAAGAGCAGGGTCCGTGTTCTGTACCATCGCCCTGATAACAATCCAGATAATTCTGTAGGGTTTTCAATGACCCATAAAACCATCTCACACCTGAAATGTTTGCTCCAACTGAGAGGAAAAATTGCTGATCTAAATACTTTTTTCCTGGAACATGACAGAAACAATTACTCATTTAGGCTTTTGTAAAGACTATTGAGTTTGGCAAAATGTCGTTCCAGGGGCAAAATAACGGGGAAAAAAAGTTTCAAAAACATTTTAAAGTCCTACTTTTTTTTTTTTAATAAAGAAACTCCAGTTTTTCTATTTCAGAACAAATCCTTACCCTGAATCCGAGTTTATCTTAAATACAAAGAAACAACCAAAACAATAAGAGAACAATTACCAAGATGAACAACACCAGAAAGCAAAGTGTTGTAGAACCTTCCATCATAACCTTCCATCCCAAGAAAATTTGTCCTTTTATACAGATCCTGGGCGACCAAAGTATTTCAGCAGCTTAAGACATTCCTTAAGAAGAAAATCTAATTTCCAGCTGCCTGGAGCCATCATCCCTGCCTGCAACGGGTCTGGTAGCAGTCCCTCTCAGAGGGCCAGGGGCAGCACCACTGCTTTGGCACGCACTACCCAAGATTCCCCATAAATAAAATCATCGGCATCAGCTCTCGTGTTCATTTCACAGGCGGCTGCTCTGCTGACAGGTTTCACACGCTGCTACTGTGTCTTGTCAGCTTTATACTCTCAGGCCAACGCCAGCTCACCAGCTCTGATGTATATACATAAAAATAAACGGCTCAGAAACCCCAATAAAGTGACAGATAACATAATGGGACCTGGCTTCAGAAAATAAGCTTGTTTATGGAACCTCCGTGCCTCCAAATTTGATTTATGCCACGGGGGCTGCCTCTCAGCAAGGGTTTGGGGAGCAGGGCTTGCTCGTGCTCACTTCCCATGGGCAGTGAGGGGACAGTCGTTGGTTAAGAGCTGCCTTTAGGGCTCGTGCTCTAAGACTGGCAGCATTAGTGTTAGGAGCAGAGAGCAAAGCTTCCCGCAGGATTTGGTTGATGGGATCTTCCTCCAGCTCCTACAGGTGCTCTGCATTTTTCCCAGAGGCTGCCTATGTCAGGCCCAGTACCTGCCCACCTCAGGGGAAGCTCTGCTTGTCCTCTCTGACCCTCTTAACTCCCCTCCTTATGCTTTCTGGGCTTGCTCACTCTGTCTACAAGCTGGAGGTAGCTGCTAAGAGCTCAGGGCTCCAGCAGCTGACAGAGCATATGAAGTTAAAACCAGACAGCGCCTAAAGCAGACCAAGTGGGCTTCAAAGGGGAGAGCTCCTGATGGCACAAACAGGTTCTCCTGGTAGCCGCTTTGCTCTGGGCTGCAGATGGTCCTTATTCAATCTCTTTCTCAAAGAGCTTCCTTGCAAACAGGGATAATCCTTCATTTGATGTTTGCTCCCTTGGATATCGCTGTTCACAGCAAGCACTGCAATTTGTGTTTATTCTTGCCAAGCCATGTTTATTCTTGAGCCGCTTTGATTGTTACAGCGAAGGCTGGGACGGCTCTTTCAGTCAAAGTGCCTGTTTCCAGGGGGCTAATAATGAGAGACTGTCAGTCTGGAGGCACAAGGGAAAAGATCACAGCCCCTCCTCTCCCAGCAAACAATCAGCCTCTGCCAGACCCCACGCTTTGCTCTTCTCAATCTCTGATATGCAGCTGGGAGATCCTTCGCTCCAGCCTCGAGTGGAGGTGCCAATGGGACGCCAGCCCCAGCACCATTCCTGCAGAGGAGCACAGAGACTCCCAGGAAAAGCCGCACAGACGCAGTGTATACATGCCATGAGACGTGGGGGTTCGGGCAGCCCTGTGTCACATGCCTGGTGTCGGGTGAGCCCAGCAGAACCTGCCTGGTGCAGCTGGACTGCTGGGACAGACACACCAGAGCTCCTGGCCCAGCAGAGCATTTCAGAGCAACCCATGGGCACAGAGCTCCTACTGCAGGGGGTGGGTCACGGTAGTTCACTGCCATGTCCTACCCCACAACAGGTACACTCTGTCACTGCACTCCTGTCCAGCTCCCAGGCTCCCACACACAGAGCAAACCGCTGGCTAACTGCTGCCAAGCATGGACCACACCTAGAGAGGAAGAATTCCCCTGCAAGATGCAGGGTCACACATACAGATCTGCCACAGCACAGCAAGGGGACCTCTGGCTCGTGCGACAACCACGTGGCTCCCCATCTCCTTGTTCCAATCTCCAGGCCCTCATCCCATTCAGATTTTAATCAAACCTTACATTATGCTGTCATTTGTCTGGGGCTTACTACTAAGAAGGGCTGTGGGGGAGGTTTCCCCTCAAATTAAATAATTAAAATGTTTTTCTCAGGCTAAATAATTTTAATTTTCCCCCCCAGCAGACCAGTGGCTATAAATATTTAATACATTGCTTGCTTCACTGCATCCAGTGTGTTGCCATTTTAGAAATCATTTTACTGCGTGTATTTTTCTTCTTTTAATTACAGTCGCCCAGTATCAGACCACTTCAATAAATAATCAAAGGCAGGGGGGAGACGGGGCAGCCAGGATGCTTCAGGAGAGGTGGGCTGTGCTACCTGCATGGAGAAGTAGGAATGGAAAGAAGGGATGCAACCCATCCTGGAAGCCACCCTTGCTCCTGCTTGGTGCTGACCCCCACCTCAATGCTGCAATCCTGGCAGTTGATTTGGGGTTACTGAAATGCTGCCTCTGGAACGGACATGGTGCTTATCCAGCTCCAGTGCAGAGATCCATCCTGCCAATCCCTCCCTGGCAGGGGCCAGCAGCGAATGCCAGGGGACGGGTGTGAAAGCTGGCCAGGCGTGCACTGATACCTCCCCAGGACGCTCCTCCGGCAATCTGCGGCTGACGGACTTCCTGAGTTAGGCATCCTATCTCTCCTTTAAAAGCCCTCAATGGATTTATTTTTATTTTCTTCCAGGAATTTCTCTAATTACAGGGATAGCCCGAGCGCTTCTTAACTGTTCTCTGTCCAAACCAGCCACTGATTTCCAGGTAGAAGTGCCCTCCACGCCTGCACTGATAGGTGGGGTCCTGGTGATGCTGCGTGCAGCACGGGGGGATATGTGGGAGCAGAGGTCAGAAACTGACCCCCCCATGCTACTGGAAGCTGGAAAGCTGGGAGCTCCAGCCCCTCACTGCATGGCCAGATCCTTCTGTCCCCACAGCCACCAGCTCACGGCCCCAGCAGCCTGGCAAGGAGAGAGTTATCAGCTCCTGCAGCCACCACTGCAGCCTGGTGAATGGCATTAGCAAAAATGAATAGGAATACAACATGAAGCTAATAGGATCTGAGGGGAGCTCCTTAGACAAGTTGATTTCCAAATTGGACTGACTTTAACCTCACATAAATAAAAATGAATGCTTATAAAATATGGTGGAAAAATCCATAAGGGCAGATGAAGGCATTGATGCGTTTTTCTCTCCCTCCTGCCCTTGCAGTACAGAGCGGGGCTCTCTGTGCTGCTCAGGATCACCCCGACCCTGCCCCTGCTCCAGATTAGTCCAGGTAGGTTGTGTCTGGGGCCAGACTTGATCTGCAACAGCAAATGCTGCCCTGAGGTGTACAGGGAGGTTCACCAGCAAGGTTCAGGACCAGGAAAGCTCCCCTGGGCCACCACCAAGCACAGTGGAGCAGGCATCAAGCAAGATGGGGCAGGGGCTCAGCCTGCCCCGCATCAGCATCAAGCTGTACAAACCCGGCTTCCATACCCTGGGTGCCAGAAAAGGTCCCTCTCCAATATCTGGACACTGCTTTTCATTAAACCTGGAAGGACATAACATCTCCACCCAGCCTGCCAAATTCAGCTCGAATTCACCACTGCTTCCACAAAGAACGGCAGCAGGACAGGCACACATCACACAGGCACAAAGCCGGGAGGGTCTCACGAGCTTTCATTTCTTTAGGCAGACACTGCTAAAAAAAGGTCCTGCCCCAAAGGTCTTTAGCCTAAGCAGGTGACGGAAGAACAGCAAGGGAAAACACGGTCACTGCCTGACAGACAGGTGGTTCCCACACTTGCGCCAGAGCCATTGTCACCAATTTGGGACAGAAGCTGGCAAATGAGGGGTGAAGGGCAGGGACACATTTCTGTGGGTGCCTCTGGGAGCTCCTCTTCGAGCAAGAGGCACTGGAGCAGAAAGCAGAGAGCTGGGAGACAACGGCGAGTGCTGGCAGAGGCTGTCACCGGAGGCTGAGTGACAGTGAGAAACCACGTGTGGAGAGGGACTACGAGGTTAACAGCAAAGAAAGCTGTGAAAGGGCTGGAGAGCAGAGACAGGTAACTGCTGTTTGCCAGCAGGAACCAGCAAAAGCAAGTAAAGCATGGGTGACACAAGCAAAATGACAGGCACAGAAAATGATCCTTGCAGCAGAGCTCTGAACAGGCAGGAGTGGGAGAAGATTGCATTTGTCAAGACCAGAGAAAAGGATGTTGAAGGAATTGAGCCGTGAGATGATGACACTCTGGATGAGAGTTTTAGCTGTACCTTAGCAACCTGAGGTGAGGGAATGAGGCAGGCCAGCACAGCCCCCTCCACAGGCAACACTGAACCGGCCTTTGGAGCAGGGAAACCCTCAGGTACCCATGAGGTGCTTGCACACAGATGCTGAGATCCCAGTCCAGGCAGAAAATGGGCTCTGGGGAGCCCTTCTGAACCAAATCATCTGCTGGCATTATAAAGGTCTTCAGACAGACAAGGCAAATGAAGAGGTAGACAGAAAACCAGGAAAGACGATCTGGGTTGCCAAGGGAGGACAGGTCTTCAAGAGGTCTGCGGGATAAGGGAAATGTTTTGCCAGTTTGGAGCTGTAGCCAAGGAGAGCTGATCAGCATCAGGGAAAGCAGGGCACAGGGCCAGCCCTGCACTGGAACCAGAGGACCGGAAATGGCCAGCAGTCACTGACAGCATGTCCAAAAACCTACAGGAATTGCGGGGAAGAAAGGGGTGTGTGAGAGCTGACAGGGTGTAAGGTACAAGAGAAAAAAAACAGGCCTGTCTAGGAAGGGAAGATCAAAGGGGAAAGAGGTAGGGAATCCCAATGAATGGAAAAAGTCCCTGCACCCCCTCTGCAAGCTCAGCCAAGCCTCCCATGGGCACCAGGTGAGAGGCATCAGGAGCTAAAGCCCTAAACCTGCCAACTCAGAAGTGGTGATTACAGCAGCAGCTCCCCTATAAAATGAGGTCTGGCATCCTGAAAATAAGTGGGCAATAACAAAGAGGAGCAGCCTTAAATATCCATTTCCTCCACATAAATAACACGGTCTATAACTCTGGCTTTACACGCAAATATTTACAGGGCAGAGAATCTACAAAAGATAAACAACTTCTAGGCTGCTTGGGACAGAGATGAGTTCGGAGACAAGCCCCTCTTGTCCAACGTAAGCAAGGTTCCTGGAAAAGAGGGATGGGTCCAGAGACTTGGGAAACCAGCTGACACTCGGGGCCACATGCCCCTCTGAAAACACGGGCACTCATTTGGCACATGTGAGATGTTTTCTCTGCTGTGACAGGCCAGCTCAAAGCTGGTTGCGTGCAAGACCTGATGCTCACAATGGGCTTTGCTGACAGCCAGGGGGTGACCTCAGCTCTTGCCAGGAGATAACCTGGGGATGACGGAGGAACCAGGGTCCAGCAGCTGGAGGTCTGTGCTCACCCATGAAAACCACGCTTGGTCAACCCACCACCCTGCCTGTACCAGCAGGTTGCAGCTGAGGGAGAGGGCAAACGTCTCAGCCTCACGTGTGTGGTACCGGTTAGGAGTGTCCCTGCCTCCAGCCTTCCCGGCACTACTTGAACACATCTTTGAGAAACACATATGTTGCCAGACAACATCAACCCCAAGGAACCGGTCTCAAAGCTGTGAGCAGCCCTGGCAGCTGGGAAAGCACCAGGCACACAGCAACTGCAGTGTTTCTGAGAGAAGATAGTGCATGATTTTGGATCCATGAAAAAATGCAAAGCTTTTTGACCCATTTCAGGAGTGAACAAAAACAACAAACCCAGACCCACGTATTAAATCCTCCAAGGTTTCTGTGGCACTGAAATTCAGGCTCAGAGCAACTTTCTAGGAGCAAGGAATTCCCGCTGTGTCCCTCCTCTGCACTCACCGCTCATTATCCTCAGTATGGAAATTTTTCCTAGCATTTCCAGGAGGTGCTTTGAGAGCTGTTTTCAGCTCAAAACGTTCTGTGCAGTGAATCCAGATTGGACTTGGTAGGCAAGGATAACAGGAGGCTGCAGGCAGGAACAAAAATCCCTCACGACACACATACAGCATAAAGACGCCTCCAGCCCCAAAGGATTTACCACTTTCAGGCCAGACCTTGCAGCCTTCTTCTGAGCTTTCCTGGTCAAGTTTTATTGAACCTGGCAGTGTGGGCCAGGGCAGGATCAGGGCTTTGGGGAGAAACATGTACACCCAGGAGCTCAGGAGCGCCGCAGGACATGGCAGGCACCCAACTCACCTCTCCTGGAGTGTCAGAGCAGATCAAATACAAACCCACAAGAGGGTTCTTCTCTGAAAACACTGTCATGGCTGTTCCAGAAACAAGGGACAATTACAAGGGAAGAAGCCTCCCTTTGCCCAGAGGAAATCAGATTGCTGCTTTAATGTTTGGGCTGTTTCCTACCCGCGTGCTGGGAGCCAGCACCTCCCAAGTCAGTATGGCTGCAGCATGGGATGGACGGCTTGCCCATGGCCCCTCTCAGCACTTGGACAAGTGCCCAGCCCTCTTGTAGGGCATGAGGTGCAGGAGAAGGACTTAGGGGGGTTTCACAGCAGGCTCAGACAGGGACAGACACACACATGTCCAGGGCAGATTGGGATGAAGGCAAGGGAAATTGTTCATAAAAGTGACGGATTTACCTTTTCTCTTCCCACCTCTGCACCTTAAAATGCAGGTTTCAAATCCAAAGACATACAGGTCAAATTTGGAGACAAACTTCAGAAAAAAGAAGTGAAAATGAAAATTTCAGACCTGACTTATTTTTCCTGGATGTTTCTAAAATAGAGCACTTTTCACTGAGGAAGCGAGCCAGCATGCACAAACAAGAAGTGAAATGAAATGACCCCAAACAAATGAAATGGATTTTCATGGTTTGTTTCTTCCTCAGGGTGTGTGTGAGGAGAAAGGGATCACTGTCAGTCTCCCAGAGACATTCTTTTAACTGTTCTACTTCAGACACCACATTGAAATACTGAATTATTCAGAGAGCTCTAATTGCAGCTCCGAGGTACCCTTCCCCTCCTTGGTATAGCACCACACTGGGCGCAAACTGCTGCTTTTCTACTGCTTTCCCACGGGATACAAGCTCTACCCAAACCAAGATATCATCATGTACCTATTCCCAACAGCACGTCACCTTGGGGGAAGAGAGTTTTACAGACAGGTGTGCGCAGGTCTGTACATGCGCACAGGAACTTAGAGGGATGGGGGGAAGCACAAGAAGTAATGAATCCCCCTGCACTCACTAAGTCCAAACAAATAGACTGAACTGGGAGCCTGATTTGCATTGGTTTGATTGAAGATGTAATTTGCTGCTGAATAAATGTGGTTGCATCCAAATCAAACCTTTAGTCCCTCAGACATTATAACTCTTTCCTCTCTTCCCTCAGGCTTTGCCAACCTTTAAGGCTGACCAAGGATGATGTACTACAAGAAGGAATGGACTTAAATAAGAGAAGGACAAGAATAGATTATAAGGAAAGACTTTCCATAAGGAAGAAGGAGATGCTTAAAAACACCTTAGAGGAAAGCTGCCATCACTAGAATGATCCCAGCCAGCCCAGCCCCACATCCCACACAGCATCACCTCAGGATTACGGAGGTAGTAACACACACAGAGCTGGCCCTACATGCCAAGGGGCTGGGGCTCTTTTTTTCCAGCAGCCTCCTGCTCAGAGCACTTTATATCTACCAGAGCTCCCCTTAGTCTGCCCCACAGGTGCCCAGCAGAGTAGGCAGCACTGCTGGTGCCACCACATCACCATGGTTGCTCAAAGCAGGGTACATGACATCCTATCCTCAGGGCAGGCGGGAGATGTGCAGGTCTCAGTCAGCACACACTGGTAGGATGGGCCTCTGATAGAAATGAGAGCCCAAATTTAATGCTATCCAGATTGGGAAGCATTTCCCAGAGCTTTTCAGGAACTTAGAGCCTTGGCCTGCTGCCTATGCTCCAGTAAAGCCTGGTGAGATTCAGAGCTTTCTTCCTCTGCTCGTATCTCCGTGGCTTATCACAGATGCCCTGCTGCTGGAATCGACACTTGGATGCCTTCCTCAGGCTATCGCTGACTGGGTGAACCTGCTCCCCGTCACACACCCGCTACAAGCTGAGTTCCTTCACTTGTTCTTTCCTTCCAATCCCATATTTATGAGATCACTCCAAGGTCCCTATCAATCGCTCGGGCAGCCTTGGCCACACAGCAGCGATCAGAGCAGCGAGTCAGCCTCTCAGGCAGGGAGCAAAGGAAAACCAGGGCACAGGAAGGACAGATTTACTGGGCAGCAGCGGAGTATGAAGCCCACATCCTCGCTAGCCCCCTCCCAAGGGACACCACAGTCGTTCTCTACCTGCCCCCAGCCCACAGCACAGCTTCATGCAGCTGTCAGGCAGCACAGTGCTGAGTAGAGAAAACAGAAGCCAGTATAAAAGAAAGAAGAATAACAGTACAAAAGATGAAAACTGGGCATTATAGCCAGGGAGGAAGTTACTCACCTGTTACTGAGCAGGTTTTGGCTTTGCCCTGTGCCTGAAGCCCTGGAGACTCACAGCCATGCTATGAACACACACCAGGGACGAGCATCTCCTGGGCATGAATTCTACCCCTGCACAGGCCTCACTGCTCCAACTGCAGCTTCCCAGTGGAATGCATCCCTGGGAAGAGCAAGGATGCTCACAGCCTCAATTTATGTGAGGGAAATCCATCACAAGGCATGAAAGCCTTTCATTGAGGACAATTTGTTGCAGGAATTATAAACTGAGGTGCTGGGAAGCCAGTTGTCAGGCCAGGAGCACTGCAGATTGGCAAGGCGGAGAGGACTGCCCCTGCCAAAGGGATGAGAGTTACCTAATGAACACTCACTGGGCAGGTGGGGCTGCAAACAGCACATCTGGGCACAGGGGACAGAAGGCGGCAGGGGTGGGCAACCTCATCCCTCGGCGCTGTTTGTAGCCTGGAGTCATCACTCAAAAGCAAGGACCATGGTGCAGGCAATGCCAAGGCCAGAGGAAGGGAGAGAGAGAAAGATTGATTATCCCATAAATCAATCGCCAGGCACTGATTACAAAATAAACCACCAGGGCAAAGGTCAAGTGCTTTGTTATATCACCCAGCCCACAAGATTTATTTACCCCTTGGGCCATCCGTCCTTCTTGCCATCTATTACAGGGAGCTGCAGCCTATGGACACAGCCAGCACAGCCCTACAGGCAGCAGCACAGGGCTTAGAAATCAGATCCAGCTGCCAGGACCAGGCAGGTACAGGCCCTGATCCTGTAGAACCTACAGAGCGACATCTACAACACCGGGAAAGGTGAAAGCCAAGCAGCCCATCCCTGCTGCAGGCACCAGTGGTGGCTGAGGGTGCTCACCAAGTCCTCCATCACCACCAGACCCCCTGGAAACTAATCAGTTCTCCACAGTGGGAAGATCAGAGGGGCATGGTCTCCTCTGGAAAGAGCCACCAGACCTGGCCGTGGCCACTATGAAGAGACTTCCATGGCCACTGGCCTCAGGGTGCACTTGCCATTTCTTTCTGGGCTCCAGGAAAGACGAAACACTTTGAGAGAACCAGCAACTTCCCAGCAGGCAAGCAGGGCCTCACTCCAAATCAGATCTGTACCCAGCCAAGCTTTCCATGCCCACTTTCATCATCTGAGATCTGCATCCTTACAGGGAGAGCTGCAGGGAACATCTCGTAACGCTCAACTGGAATTCAGCCTAAAAAACCTTTTTTCCCCCCTTCCCTCTCTAACTTTATATTTTAAACACAGGCAGCAATAAGAGAAATTCCTGGGAGTATTGTTCATCTGTTTCCCATAAGCTGCTTGTCACTGACCATGAAAAAATTTTTCAGTCTGGCTCCCAAAATATAAAAACCCTAAAATGGACATTTTTGAGTTCTTCACAGCAACCCAGGGAGAATAACGTCAGAGCCGTATGATGTGTGTGCGTGTGTACTTAGAGGGTGGCATCCCGGGGAGGAGGCGAGGTGCCAGCCCGTGTGCCGTGGGCAGGGCGCCTTCTCCCGCCTCCGCCCGCGCAGCCGGGCGCTGCCGGGTGGGCTGCGGGCGCACACAGCCTTGGCCGGGGTGTTTCCCCTTAGGGATGTTCCCAAGGCCCCTGAGGCTGTCACTCCATCCCCCTGCACCACCGTGCTCTGCCAAAATGGCTGCTGCAGTTGGCACTTGCCTGGGAGTTTATTTTCCTTTCCAAAGCGCTGAATGTTTCGCCTCCTATTTTAGCCCATCTGCCGGCAGAGAGCGGAGGCTCCAGCTCACAGGCTTAACCACACGTCCCCACAAGGCACGCGGGACACCACCACACAGAGGGGACAGTTGAGGTGATGAATCGCAACACATAAAATCACAGAGTGGTTTGGGTTGGAAAGCAACATAAGCACCATCTCATTCCAACCCCCTGCCATGGCCAGGGACACCTTCCACTAGACCAGGCTGCTCCAAGCCCTGTCCAGCCTGCCCTTGGACACTTCCGTGCTCCAAGCCTGATGCCCGTTAGTGCTGGCACTAGACAAACCTCAGTGATTTACCCTTGCTGGGGACAGTCCCCACAGATACCTCCTGATGCAGGGTGGAATTCATCCACCTGCTGTAGGGCATCTGACGGCCCTGCCAGTCCTTGCTCTGCTCCTGCTGATGTCACCCTCCCAGGAAACTCAACCACCACTCAACCGTCTCCAGCTTGAAAACACCAGGCACCCTCATTATTCCCATGAGCTAAAACTCCCGTCTCTGCTTCTCTGAATTGTAAAAACCATCCCTAGTCCTCCAGGAAAATCCTATGTCCCAGAAGAATCAGAAAAGCACAAGGGTCCATGGCTATTTCATTGGTCTCTGCTTCCCCAAGGAAAGAAGCACTCCATGGCATGGGAGAAGTCCCAGCAGTGCAGAGATGGGCATCTCTACCAGGAGCTGTGTTGATCTCAGGAATCACGTTTCCCCCTCCATGGGTGGGCTCCTCAGAGGATGGCGCTCATCTCCAGAGCTCCATTCCCATCCACAACCACCACCTTGACCTCAGTGGGAAGGGTGTTGGAGGTAGCCAGCCCCTCCTGCACTCTCTCTAGGAATCCAATGGCAAAGACATATTATTCCAAGCACTCATTCCTGGAGGCTTTTGCAAATCCCTTGAAGTCAACAGTATATTACTTTTAGGGCTTGGTACGTCTCTCCTCTCCCTCAGGGGTTCTGACCTGCATGGACATCCATCACTCCTATCGCTTGGCCCAGCGCCACGTTTCAGATAGTGGGTAACAAACCGAGGTCAGAGCAAGGCAGTTATATTCCCAATCCCTCCCTCTGGGCAGATTTAGAAGTTCAGATTTAATCTGAAAGAGGGAAGATGGAGAGGAGCCTCAGCAGCTGCAGTTTCTGTAAATGTCAGGATAGAAAGGAGATCTTAGCAAGCCTTAATACACTATGCAAATCCTCAGAGCATGACTGTGTGCTACCACGGCTTTTTATTCCCCTCCATGGTAATTGGAGAGACAGGGATTAAAAAGAAGAGTTGCCACAGAACTGGCTGGTCCCTCTGCTTTACCAACCATGGTTTAAAGACAATATTGAGACATATAGGCCTTCGGGTCTGTAAAGACCTCCAGGCAGAGGTGGGTGTTCTCCTAAAGGGTGCTGGCCAAAGACTTTTGCCTGCATAAGCGATTAGAAAATGTCCAAAGGAGAGCTACAAAGGCGGAGAAAGGTCTAGAGGGGGAAGCCATAAATGGAGTGGCTGAGGTCACTTGGTTTGTTCAGCCTGGAGAAAATTGAGAGGAGACCTCATCGGGGTCTGCAGCATCCTCACGAGGGGCAGGCACTGATCTCTGCTCTCTGTGACCAGTGACAGAACCCGATGGAAAGGCTGGAGCTGTGCCAGTGGAGGTTTAGGTTGGATACCAGGAAAAGGTTCTTCCTCCCGAGTGTGCCGGGCACTGCCCAGGCTCCCCAGGGAATGGGGCACAGCCCCAAGGCTGCCAGAGCTCCAGGAGCATTTGGACACTGCTCTGAGGCACAGGGTGGGGTCACTGGGGTGTCTGTGCAGGGCCGGGAGTTGGACTTTGAGGATCCTTGTGGGTCCCTTCCAACTCAGAATATGCCTTGCTTCCCTACTTTGGAGTATACTGGGTGTATGTGCGGGGGGATGAGAGATGAGTGCGTGCATTTGGCTGAAAGTGAAACTGTGCTCCATGGAGACAGGAGGAGGAAGAGGCACTGTGTGGTGTCCAGGTGTGAAGCCCTGTGCTCCTCTTTCTACAACTGCATGTTTACATTGCTTTTTTTTCCTTTACATGCGTTTTTTTACGGATCAGGAAAGCTCCATCACTTTCCTTTCCTGTAATGATGTTGACCTGATTAAAATTTTTATTGGATTTTACAAAATAATTTCATACATACTGTTCCCTGGAGCACTGCAGGGTGGAGGGAAGGCAGGGGAGAGAGAAAGAGAGTATATTAAGAACGAGGTGGAAAAGGAAAATATTTTATTTTACACTGAAATGATGTTTCCTGGATGAATAATAGATTAGAAATCTCTCTCTTTTTTTTTTTAAATAGTGCTCTTACAAGTGCCCCTGCAACATGCAGGGATGAAAAAGTCAGCACCTGAGCATTTTCAACCTATTTCAGTAAAAAAGCTTTACCTTCCTCCAGCTCCTGACCCTTTCCATCACCTCTCAGCAGTAAGCAAGCCGAAGTGATTAAGGGGTTGCCGGCACCTGGGAGACAGGGAAAAGCACAAGGACAGACCCCAACTCTCCTGGATATCCACAGCCCTTCCATCAACCAGCCCAGAGCATCCCCTCTAGTCTGACTCCTGGTTTGACTTGATGCTTTAATGTAAGACCAAACTATGTGGAGGCACCCCCTTGTCCCTGCCCTGTGGGGACAATGGTGTGGGGTCAGTCCCAGGGACTCCTAAAAGCTTCTCATTGATGAAATCACATACAGGTCACAAACAGGACACACACGTCAGGCTCCTGTCCCCAGCCTTGGCCAGTGAATGAGCCTGATGTACCCCAGGGAGCTCAAGGAGCAGGGCAGACCTCTGGGAAGCCTGAGGCGAATGAAACACCAGTTACGAAGGAGGGTTTGAAAGCAGTGCTTGTCTTGCTATTTTAGCTTTTTACTACTGTTTTCCTTCCTTGCCAAGGCAATGCCCTAGCACTGATGTTTCAGGCACAGAATTCCCACTGGTGTTTCACTCTGGTCCCTAGAAAGAAATCGGGTCTTTGCTGTATGAGGAATGTCATGAGGATGATTTAGTTACTCAGTTCCATTTTCATATATTTAAATGAGATAGGAAGCCCCTGGCCCAGGGACTCACTGTTGCCTTCCAGAGGAAGGCAGCACTCCTGCCACAGGCAGCTTTGCACCCTGGGTCCCAGTACCATTAAAAAAAAAAAAACAACGCTTTTCAGGGAACTCAAAATTCTCAAAATTTGCTTCAGTGTCCTTTCAAGAGTACCCCCAGCAGGGCTGGCTTGTTTGGAAATTTAGTTTTCCTGGTGGATTCTTATGAAATAAGTATTTCAGTGCTGCATCAATGGCTCACCAGAACCCCCCAAGTGGCAATAAGTCTCCGAGCTGAACCTGATGCCAGTTTAGCCTCAGATGACAGCAACAGAGTGAAGCTAAGGTGAGCGATAAAGAATGTTACTCTGTGGGCATGGCTAGTGGCCAGCAGCTGAGACTGTCTGCAAGTCCCTTGCTCTCCAGCTGGTTCTCAAGGTCCCACTGCTGGAGGTATTAAGATTGTCTCGGTAACCCCTAATATGTGTTTTGGAATGAGTCTGCAGGGCAAGGGTTGAATTCTTCCCCAGCACCATATTCTCTAACAAGTGCTGTTTGACATTTCCCCACAGGCTCTGGTTTTACCCTCGCAGTGACTGTTCTGACAGGCTTCAGGTCTGACCACCTCTGCAGCCCCTAAATCCTGCCCTCCTGCTACCTGCCTGGGACAGGACTGCTGGTTGTACACAGGGAGCAGTGCAAAGTGTCACCTCCCCTCAGAACACACGCAAAGCTCCTGACCCCCAGCAGTACTGAGGATCACACCTGGGATTTCAGGGTTGGGATTTCACCTGGGCTCCACAGTCTGCCCTCAGAGCACCATCCCTTCTGCTCCTTCATCTCCTGCTGCGCCACTGTCTCAAGGGCAACCATCCACGGGCTTTCAGGATCTATCCGTCACCCAGCACATCTTAATCTTGACTTCACCACTCTGTGCTACTCCATTCCCACCTGAGCCCCTCCTGGGCAAGGGCTGGGGGCAGCAAAGGGGGCCACCACAGTCTGTGCAGGCTGTCCCAGCCTAGAGACCAGCAGAGCAGAACGGTATTTGCAATGTAGTGAATAGCTAACTGATAAATACTACAGCGAGAAAATTCCAAGCTCTGAATAAAAATGGCTTATGGCATTAAGCTGTACCCATCGTCCAAGAAATGGAGGGCATCTGTCACCACTATTATATCGCCCCACACCCAGCACAGACCCCTCATTCATTCCCCACTGACCTTTATTTCAAGTTCCAGACAGTGACAAAGAAAAGAATATAAGGCTTCCCTAAGAGAGTGAGCACAGCAATTCCCCAACAGCCCGAGCAGGGCGAGACATGAAACGGCAGCAGCAGGTCCTGTAAGCAGGCAGAGCCAGCTCCTGCCTTGTGCTGCTGCACAGCTGCCTCAGCCCCAGCCCAGGAGGGGACAAGAAATTAGGGACATTAATTTCTACTCTGCGATGGGCAAAAAGACAAGCCCACGGGCTCTAACCAAACCTGAGTCTTTCTGTAACCCAGTCATTAATCTTTAGAAAGAAGAATAACTCTCTCCAAATACCCACATTTTCCTCTTCCTGGTTTGTGAAGAGATACAAGGCAGACGCAGCCGCTCTTTGCTGGGTGACCAGATCATGCACAACCCACAGCTCTAGGAATCTCATCCATGATTTGCAGGCCCACTTCCAGTCCTCACAGCTTCACCTCCTTCCATAGGAGCTCCTGGGAAGCCGCCAGGCTTTGAAGCGCACATCCGCATATCAGCAGCCTCCATTCAGGTTGCCTGGAGTGCCAGCCAAGGGCAGCCACCAGCTCCCAGGCCACTGCCTTGGCTCGTGTCTCATCCCTAAACCACATGTGCAGATGGGTTTAAACACATCAACTGATTTCCTAACCTCACATCTCCCTGGGAGCAGGGGCTGGAGCTGTCACAGCCATGTTATGCAGGGCAAACAGGAGAGGCATGAATTTGGGAACGGCTCCCAGACCAGTGAGGAGGGACAGGTCAAAATCAGCTCCCACCAACCGCGGCTGTCAAAAGACATCTTTTTTGGGTGTGGAGTTGGCAGCCAGTGTGTAAAAGGAGCCTGTAGCCCACACCACAAAACACCATCACCACAGGTAGCATCTCTTGGCCTCCACCGAAGCAGCCGAGCATTAACTGGGTCCCTCAGCGCACAGGGGAGGCTTGTGCTGTTGCTGCTTCACCCTGGATAACGAGGGCTTTAATCTCCAGGTTTCCCAACTTAGCACCTTGCCAGAACTAGGACTCATTTTTAGTATTAAAAAATAATGCATATTTATCAAACCTAGTCAGGCAGAGGGAGGGGGAAACAGCTGGCAGCAGCCTCCCTCTCCCCATCTGACATGTGCTTGCCATTTTTCACATTTTCAACAGCTCTCCAGCTCTAGTCCTTATAATTATGATGAAAAAACCCTCACACTCAACCGTAGTGCCTCACAGCCAAGATGCCAATGTGCTTCCAACATAAAAGCCTCGTTGCAAAAAATCTAAAATTTCTCAGTGTCTCTGCTTTATTCCCATCCTCCCTTACATCATTGTATTCACATGGTGTTCAATTATTTACAAGCATACAAAACACTCCAGCCTGGATTCTCAACTGGTATTAATCAGTGAAATGCCAACTAAATCATCAGAGCTACAAAGACTTGCTCCAGAGAAGGATCTGTCCTGCTGTCCCTGAAGACCCCTTCTTCCCTTCACAGCACACACTGGGAAGGAGAGGATAAAACACAGCTTTGGCAGGTTTTTTTTTCATTCCCTGAGTCACACAATCATGTTAATGCCCACACAAAGACCTGCTCCCCAGTGCTGACCTACTTCCCATTCATGTGCATGTGACCTCTCATGGCAGTCCCAGGTATTCCTGGAAGCAGCCATCCACACCTTACCCAGAACCCCGTGGCAACACCAGGAGCTCTGTGCATGGGGCAGACCCCTGGGTGTTAGGACAACACCCTCGACCTTAATGACACATAAGGCTTTCAGATTATTCAGCCAAGCCTGGCACTTCCTTGGGGTTGGTGCAGCATCATCTGTCTCCAGCCTGTTTTTTTGGGGCTTTTTCTCCATCCTTTTCAATGGCAACACTTCCAAAGAGCCCCAAAGGGAGGTACAGCTTCCCTGGCTGGTGAGCACAGAGGGCTCACAGACAGGATGAGCTCCTTCAGTGATGGTTTCATTTCTAGCTTTACAGCCTCCATCATTTTAATTCAATGAGACCAACGGAGCCCCAGGACATAGAGCACAAATCAGAGAGGCCAATACATTGAAATAGGCATAGGATATTTCTTCTAAAGCTATGGGACAATCTTCAGTCAAATTACGTCTTTTAGGAACCCCATAGAAAACTAAGCCATCCTTAAGACCAGGGCCAGCACAAACAATCCTTTGGTAAGTCTCTTTTTCAGGACTCTGTGATCACACAAAAATCAGAAACTGACTTCTGAAAGACATTTTGTTACTTGAACCTTCACTTTGAATCAGAAAGTGAAGAGTCCATGGAAACATAATATGAGTGTAAAGAACAGTTCTGGTCCCTCAAGAGCATTTTCACAGACAGACTGGAGAATCACGTGTGAAACCCTGGAGCGCTGGGCACCTCATTAGAAGACAGGAGATAAATGTACTCCCTATTACCAACATGGGTTCACAATCTGGGGCTTCTCCATTCAAAACCAGAAGGCCAAGGAAATGCAGGAGATGCACACCAGGCCGGGTCTCACTGCACTGAGCACAGCTTACTCATCCCTCGTGTACCACCACCACAGCAGAGAGATGTCACAAGGCCTTCATCATGACTGGAATCATAATACCCATGATTCACATGGAACACTTTTTATACAAAGCACCAAGATAAAAATAAAATGAAGAGGGAAAAACTTAACAAGAAACTTGTTTCATTCCCTACAAGATGGATAAACCAAGATGAATGTAAACAGCTCAACTTGACCCAAATATTTTTTCGTTGCTGAGTAACCTCGCAAAAAATGTTGTTATCTCACCAGCATCTGGGGAGATTAGACGGTAGGGAATTTTAAACAAACGTTCACTGTTGTGCCTTGTTTGAGGAATTTCACACTGGACATGAACCTTCAAGACTCGCAGCACCCCAACCCCTTTCAGGAGGAAGTACACAGCTGAGGAGGGCAGGAAGCATCTGGTACATCTCCAGCACATGGACTTGCTGTTGACATGAAGGTTTACATGAAACATTTGGGTCTACAGCTTTCCAAAACCTTCCAAGGGAAGGATGCGGCTGCTCTGTGAAGGCTCCAAGCAGGAAACACAGGCTCAGGCCATGCCTCCAGCAGGACGTGGGAGCAGTCACAGCAGATGGCTGCGAGCCATTTTGGGTGGCAGCAGGCACCCGCCGAGGGGCTCAGACTCTACAGCCCACACTGGCTGCCATATGTTGTGACAGCAGCTCATCATCACGCAGGACCCAGTTTATAGCATCCTTCATGGCTGCAAGCACCATACTACCTCACACTGCTCCCCATTAGGACAATCATCTTTCCACCACGCACCTTTTAGCAGCTGGCTATCACATTTACTGATTTTTTCATGTTTCTGTAGGTGGAAGGAGACCTGAGAGATCATCTGAGAGATTCAGGTATGAGGTGTTAGTCTCATTTGTGCTCTGGAGGTCAGGCCTGCTCACTCCTTCACTTTCTCCCAACAGATAAGTGCTATCTCAACAACACACAGATGCTTTTAGAGATCACCTTGCCCACTGCTAAGCTGTGCAGCATTCCTGCCAAGTGCATCCCAGCAAGCAAGGCTGTGCCTATGACACTGGGAGCTCAGAACAGGGCAGGGGGGAGATTACAGCTCTGAAAATGGCAGTCCTTCCAGCAATAGCAGGCTTCCTTAGTGAATTTCTCCTGCAGAGACTCAGGGAAATGAGGGCAGCAAAGAAAGAAAGGCCTGGAGGTGGCAGGATGGAAATCAGGCTTCCATCATCCAGGGCTCAGAGGGAGGGGACACCACTGGCACCTGGCAACAGGCTGCAATGACACGACATAAACGAGGGGCAGAGCACCACTGTGCTCCTGTCAGACAGCAGCAACATAAATCCCAGGGCTGTGGCATGATGACACTGCAGCCCGGCGAGCCCCAGAGATGAGCAAAGTGGGATGCCTTTGCCAACCTGAGAGCAGGGCCTTCCACCCTGGGATGGCAAAGTTCTCACAGCTCTGTAGGACTCTTTGGGAAGCATGCCAGTCCGCTCAAAATATGTAGCGTCAGCCACATGCAAGTTCACGGACTGGACTTTCTGCCCTGTGAGAGCAATGAATGAGGTCAGTTTACCCCCCTGTCACCAGCAGGAACAGGGCACCCTGAACCACTGCTCTACATCTCACCCTGGGTCAGCCCAACTGCCAAAACTAAAGATTCAGGCAATTTGTTTTGTAAGGGTCCCTAAAATATCAACTCAGCACAAGTATTGCAGTTCCCACCAGGGCTCTGAGGGAGGACAGTCATCCACACTTGTGCTAGGCAACTGTGGTTGCATCCCTTGGATTTATGGAGAATCTGAGATATTTTTAACATTTTGTAAAAAACAGCCACTCAGTGTTGGTTATTTTAACTTCATACAGTCCATGAATTCAGACCAGCCCTACAACTCCATTTGCTGGTGCCCAAGCCATCTCTCCCTCCATGGGTGGCTCTGGCCCATTCTGCCTCCCAGATCATGGCAGTTGCATTTTATGCCTCAGGTGATGCATCTTCTCAACAGACACATCCAGGGAGCTTCCTGGAGGAAGCAATTACAGAAACTGAACTCACCCAAACAAAAAAATCCCCCAACAACAACAAAAAACAACCACCACCACCAAGAAGCTGAGATATATGTCAAAGCCTCAATTTTTTTCTCTACTACACCTAGAATCTGTGTCAGACCAAAATGCATCAGCAGGAGCAGAATTTGCTCCTCTCCAGATGCTGCCTGAGCCTCCACCAGTGCTGGCACCTCTCTGGGCTAGCCCAGAGGCTCCAGTTCACCAAGGAGGTCAGCACAGACCAGTTGTCCTATTTAGACTGATTCAACCAGTTCCATAAAGGAAGTGGTACTGGTTACACCAGTGCAGACTGGAGCCTGGGAGCACCATTTTCAACCCTGGAAAGCAGAGGCTTCTGTCTGCTCAGAGCCTGCTAAAAAGCTTTGTTTTTCCTGCCCTACCTGGCAGCTACACACACAGCCAGCTCCATAATCCCCAGCAAAGCACATCTCAGCTGCAACTTAATCTGAACTTCTACTTCAGCTCTCACCAACAGCTCAAGTGAAAATGAAAAGCAACTGATAAAAGAAAACCCACAAAATGCAGCAGGTGGTCAGGGGGCCAGAGGCAGGGAATGCGACTGGAAAGAGCAATGCACTGCTAGATCTGCGGTGGCAAACATTAATTGCTTTTTAAGTATTCCAGTGCGTTCCTTCCCCGGTGGCTGGCAGCTGCAGAATTTCTGCTCATTCTCCAGTGGCTAAGGAGCAGAGGGAAGCCAAGAGCGTGTCAGCCAAGCAAGCCCAGGGACTGAGCACCCACAAACCGACCCCACAGGGGACAGCAGGAAGCTTCAGTGACCCTGAGGCTGCTGATGTTTCTCTTGAGCACCATTGCAGGGCAAGTCTACCAGGTCACCTCAGCCATCTCCAGGGGAATCTGAACCACTGGTGCTACCTGTGTGAAGACATATCTCGAGTTTCTACTCTATTCAAGCACACGGTTTTCTTCTGATCAGAGATATGGGTAGGAAAAAGCATAAACAAAGCAAGCACAGCCCAGATGTTTTGCCCCAGATTCAGCTACATTTCTGAGGCTCTAAAGAACAGAGGAATGACCTTCTCCTCCACCCTGCTGCCCCCATGCCCCTGGATCCAGTCACTTCCAGCTCCCAGAGATGGGCCCCACTGCCTGCCAGCACTCCTCATGCTGTCAACACCCTCATAACAAAGCCAGCTTTGTGCATCCCTCTGCTGCTTTGTGACCTGGAGAGGCCACGATTGGTAAAGCAGAGCCACCACCAGGTCCCACGCATCAGCTGTATCATCTACATATGTCCCCATCCCCTCCCTACAATAGTCTTGAGCCAGCAATAGGCTCTAGGTTCAGGCCCTCAAGCCTTCAGCAGATCCCCTCCATGGGAATCTCACCCAGCACCACGCATATGATCCCATAGCAGCCACAGAAGAGTAAGTAAATAACCTGTCTTAGCTAGACTTTCCTCCAGGTGGACAGGAATTGGTGCTGCCATTTTTGCCGGCATTGTCAGGAGTCGCTTTCTGGCACTGCAATGTCTTTGATGGGAACTCAGACAAAAGGGATGAAGGAAATCATGCCTCATCCTGCCTTTCCATAGCCAAGCCTCTTCATGAGGGAGGGGAAAAAGCAGCATCTTTAACACAGGAGAAAGCAACTGCTGCTACAGCAGCACAGACAAGCTCACCTTCCACTTGGAACAGCTGGTCAGCACCCCAAGGGATGTTGTGGGTGGGATGATCTGGGGGTTGAACGCTGTTGATGCTCCTAAACAGACAACCAGGCATGTTGTGAGCAAGAGGGAACTGAATCCCAGACCACTCCTCCAAAGGAAGAGGGAAAAGCAAGTCCCCTGAAGCCTGTGGCAGGGCCACATCTGTGGCCACTGTGCCATCAAGCCACTAGGGTGTGACAAAACACCACCGAGGGGACACAGACAACCACCCACCCCATCACCACGGGGGTGCTGAGGAGCAAAAAGCCATCTGGGGTACAGGAGAGACACTTCAGGGGCAGTGGCCAACGACACAACACACATACTGCAGAAAGGAAGCTCTTGTACATTCACACACACTGCCCTGTTTCCTCAAAGGCCCAATTCCAAGCCCTCCAAAAATCAATGAGATAACAAGGAGATGAGTTGCAGCCAATATGGATTTGTCAAGAGCAAATCACATAACTCCCATCTATCTCCCTCCTCCAAGAGCCTAACGGGCTTTGGGCACAGCACTTCCTGTCAGACACCTCCACCCCAGTAAACCTTCTGACAGTGCCTAGCATGCCATTCCCATCAGCAAGGGGATTGTGGTCTAAAGAGAAACAGTGACAGGGCAGGCACAAAACTGCTCAGAGAGCCATGTGTAAAGAGCAGATATCAGCAGTCTCCTCTGCTACAAAGGCAGAGCATATCAACAAACAGGATTTTGTAGGAACCTGTCACACACCTGCCTTCTTCAGAGCCTTCGCTACTGACCTGGATGAAGGAGCAAAAAGGAAACTTATTAAATTCACAGGTAGCATGGAGGTGGGAAGAACTGCAGGTTCTATTAGAAGACAGGATTAGAAAATGTTGGCATCTCAAGAAATCATCCTCTTTTTTCCAGGGCAGATACAAGGGCCAGGTTTTTCTCTCCAGCAGGAATAATCAGCTGTTCAAGAACAAGTGTCCAAATAAAAAGAACAAGTTTTCAGGGTCTTGCTTCACTACTCTTGCATATCAAGGGTTACTGATGCTGCAAGGAACTGAGGCCTCTTGCTCTTAACCCTACGACAGTTCCATGCAGGGTTCAAGGCATGTTGCATTAGGCAGGCATCAGGGATCCCTTCCCTAGCAGTGTGCAAACAGAATCAGTATAAAGCTCAAAGGCCCAGAACAGGACCAGAAAACATGAATTCCCACTCCCAGGCTGCTCTTTATCTCCTGCATCACTGTCACCTCATTGCAACTGGCACACGGAGTGCCTCTTGCGAGAGCTGCTTTCAGCAGGGAAGGCGTTGCTGTGCCAGCAGCACATCATGCTAATCATGACAGCCAAGCACAGGCTGCATCCGACTGCTGTGCACGCCATACATGTTTCATAAAGTTGTCCTAACTGGCTGCTCAAGCCCTCCCCATATATTCAGCTGCACCCAGTTCTGCTGGCAAGTGTCCTTCCTCTTCCCCTGTGATAATTCACACCATTTTAACCTGTAGACTCTGCAAGTCCTCTGCAAGACAAGGACTTCCCATCTCCAGTTGGGGTTGCCACGAGAAGCAAGCAAAGCACAACTGCCCCACAAGAATAATGAGCCAGCATTTTCAGACGTGGTCTTTTTATGGAGAACTATGGCCAAGCCTCTGCAATGAGCTACATTTTAAGCCTGAAGGGAAGAGACACTTGCAGCCATTCTCCACATGATCCTTGGGCTTTCCCCTTTGACTGCACATTTGGTTTATCTCATTGTGAGCTGGTGGGGAACTGGACCTTGTAGCCCTGGGAACTCTGATGTTCCAGGTAAGTTCATTCACTGCCAGAGAAAGAAAGGAGAGTTTCCAAGTAAGTGACATTTCTTTTCCTTTGGCAGCAATTGCAGGGAAGACTGCAAAGCAGCAGGGGATTGATCTGGCTCCTGTGGAGGTGACTAATGGGAACACAATCCCACAGCTATGGCAGAGGAGTAGACGGCATTGCCCTGCACAGCTGCCTTGGTACAGGGACACTTCCCTCACACATAATGGAGGGAATCCTTGTACCACGCTCCCCACGTGTACATTTCCCAGGGACACATTTTGCCACGCACTCTAAGAACCCAGAATGGGAAGCAAACCCTTGAAATGAAAGCGTGAGAATCAGGTCAGGGAAGGGAAGTCAGCATCGCACTTCAAGTTCAGAAGTACCCAGTCAGCTGGCAAAACCCCCTCCACTGGGGCATCACCCAGACCACGAGCTTTTAGCACCCTGTGGAGCATGACTGAATGCAGTCTTATCCCTCCAAAATGAAGTCTGAAACAAAGCGTTTCAGCAAAAATTATAGTGAGACTCAGGGTCATCCCAGGGCAGGTCTCTTCATGGTGAGAGTCAAGACAATCCACGCATCAGGAACTTGACCAAATTTAAAGAAAGGTCCAAAGAAGAGAAAGTGGAAGAACTGGCTTGTATTTATTACCCACCACAAAAGACAGCAACAAGATTAAGGTGTAAAAGCAAGGCACTAGCACCTCTATGAGCAGCATCAATCTGTGAGGATCTGCCATCTCTCTCACCAGTACTTACTGTGGTTTCTCTCCTGAAGGATGGGCCATGCATGTACACATCTGTACACTCTCCTTGAGACTAAAGGCTCACAGCACTGACAACCTTGGCACAGTCAGGTGAGGCTCCACAGCCTGCCATTGCATTTTCTCCTTCAGAAGAGACTGGGCATCATTAACATTGCCAAAAAGCCTGTGAAGCTTAAAGCAGGATTGTCATCGCTTCTGTCATTCCCACAGATGCCAACACCACAATGGTGCCCTAGAATTTACACAAGATCAGCTGGGAACTGAATGGAAGGTACAGGCTATGTAAATTCACCTCAAAAATGGCCCTGAGCACTGGAAGGCAGGGTTAGTGTGCCACTGGCCCAGTCAGTTCAGTTCTTGGCTTCCTCACATCCCTTGCTGCCATTAAGCTCCACGTCAGAGCACCTGTGATCCACACTATTAACACCAGCATGTCAGCTCATTCCAGCCCGAGAACAGCGGTGCAGCCACAGCTATTCATGCCTTTTGCCACCTCTCAGCAAGACCACAGCAATCCGACAGCCCTGCAGTGTGTAAGAAGCTCTATGTGAAATATGCTCTGCACCCTGAGTGCTCTGTAATCCCATTACCATGCTGGGCTGGTCAGCTGCCTCCCAGCTCCAGGAGAAATCTGACTCAAGGCCTTGGCCCTCATGTCCCTGTGGCCTCAGCAGCAGAGGCAAGGCTGCGTCCCAGGATGGAGTCAGCATGGAACACCGCAGAGTGCCACAGGATCCCAAGGGCTGATCCCATCCATATGCAGCAGAACCTCCTCAGCCCCTGCTGAGCTGTTGCTGCCCAGGGAGCACAGGTTATCTGACATTTCCTGCTGCAAACAACTGGGTTTCTTTTTGCTATCTGGTCTGACAGAAATGCACCATGACATGGATTTAAAGGTAATATCCTAGAACATGACTTTCCACTGCAGGCACTTAACCCCTCGGATGACACTGAAATATCCAGACCCTGACAGATGCAGACACGTTCACTGTCATGCACAACTCAAACATCTCAGATAGACACCCTCAGAGCACAGGAAGCTCTGTCTGCAGCCCACACTAATGGTGAAGAGCTTATAAATTCTCAGTCAGCCTGTTCAGCCATATCAAATTAGCATGGGAGTTGTTTGGTTCCTTTGGAACAGGACTGGGACAGGTTATTCGGAATAGGACAGGTATTAGAAACGTGAAAGGGAGAGGTGGGCTCCCCAGTGCAAGCAGTGACTCTCATGGCATGAAGTGACAGAAAGATATGGTGGCTGTGCCTCTGCTGAGCTCATGCAACTCCCTTATGGCTTCGCTCCCTCATCTGTAAAGACAAGGATAACTTGGCTCACCTATCAAATTCCTATTTGCATCAGCTAAAAAGAATAAAGGTCTGGTCCCATGAGGTTCTGATTCACTCTGCTGAAGGTGCCTTATTCTTTTACGACAAGTTAATGGGAGCTGTGGCACAAAGCAATCCACCTTGTTTGGATGTGCTGGAACAGATGACTTATGAAGAAAGGCAGCCTCAACACCTCACCCTGCAGACTCCTAAACATTGCTTTTCTCTACCTTTTCTTTACCTGCCTCTACCAATTTTCACCATGAGCTGTACTGCTTTATTATCACCTCTCTAAGGCTCCTCCACATGCTCCAAGCTCATCCCAGACTACCTAAACACCAGCCAGGGCAGGCAGAGAGCCATTAGCACTGCGGTGCTGTTATTGCTGCTGCCTGGGCTGGAATTAATGCTGCTCAGCCACGGCACAGTGAAAATATTGACTTTCCAGCTAATCAAACCAAATTCCATGAAAGCTACAACTTCAAACTTCAAAAAAATCCATCAATGATTCATAAATATTTGAAAGCGTCAGATTGATTGCATCTGGATTACTGCAGCGGAGGGAGCTGAGGTCTGGCTGAGGAGGAGATGAACGAGGCAGCTGCTCAGACCTTGATGTCATGGATCACCCTGTGCTCTCAGGACTGCATGGACCTCCCCAGCCTCAGTCAGAGGAAGAGCACTACATCCCAGTGCTGTTATCTGTGCTGGTGCAGCCCCGCTTGATCCAGAGTGCCCAGCCTGCAGGTAGGATGTACCAATCCAGCTGCTGGCACCATGAAGATTAGAAGCCTAATAACTTGGCTGTTTAATTTCTGACTCTGGAATAAAAAAGTAATATAGATATAGCTATTCCAACCTCCTCCACCCGTTGCCTGCCCACTAACAAGGCTGTTGGAATTCCCAGAACATGCCAACCTTCAGCTGGTCTCCAGGGAAGCAAGGGGATTTGTTAGCCTGGCCTTCCCTCCACCCAGCCCAGCCCTCCCATCTTCCTGCCATTCAGCCAGTCAAGGAGGGGTGTTTTATTTTCCCAACAACCTTTCCAAGGGGAACAAATTCCAGGAAATTGTGCAAGATGCAACAAGTCAAAATGATCTATTTTCACTTCACCCCACAGAGAAGCTCCAACTTTTCCCATCTAAAAGAAAATTAATCTGCTGTCTAATTCCAACTTGGATGGGGGAAACGTTTTGGAAAGAAACACAACAAATAGCTTTGGTTGCACTGCAGACAGTCTTTGCTGCACAGAAGTTGGTTTGCAAAGCCACTGCAGGCTGCCTTTGTCCTCCAAGTCTCTGGAGCGACATTTGTACACAAAAGAAGCCAGCACAAAGTCCTTGCCTGTGAAACCATATATCCAGCTCTTGAAATCAAGAGGGGAAACAGAGGCCTACAAATCTTACTTGGAAACATAAAACTCTCCTTCATTAGCAACTGATGCGAGGAGAGAGTCCTTCAGGGCAGGGCAGACAGGTAAGAGAAGAGGACCAAGGCAAGCTCAGGGCACTGTGTTCAGCCCCATCTCCTGCGACTGCCTCATTCCTCAATGACTGCCCTGGCAGGACCCAACAACAACGACTGAAGTGCTCCTGTGATTTCAGCATTCAGAGTCTCCCCTCCATAATCCTCTCTGTAATCCTGTAAGCTAACATGGTGCAGCTTCCCACTGCAGCCTCTCCCTTGGTGGGAGCACTCACAGCTCCACAGGGTCTGAGGAGAGAGCTGGGCGAGCACAGCCTTTGCACCTGCACAAGCCTGGTCTTTGTACAAGACAAGCAGTAATCCCCAGAGGCTGGCAGTACTCTGACACTCCAAGAGACCCAGCTTTCCCAGGAGCACTGTATCTACCCCCACATGGAAAGGCACGGGCAGGAAAACCTCATTTCACCGAGTCAGGTACCTCATACCCATGGTGTGCACACAGAGTGCAGTGCAGACATGCTGATGGCAAGGGCTGTCCACCACCATAAGGGAGAAATCTGCTCCTGATCCTTTATGGAGATCAAGCTCCCAGAGTCTGCCAGCTGCTTGACCACAGACCCTGACAAGAAGGAAAACATTCAGCTGCCAGCCCTCTCCAATTTCCAATCCCCACCAAGCTCAAGATCTGGGCAAAGGGCCTCTCCCTCCCTGGCATTAAACCATTGGCCAGGGCACCTCAATACTCAAAACACTGTTTGCACTGGTTGATTGCTGGCTGGGGTTAAACCACAACACACTGAAATAAGGAAATTAAACCACACATTTCTTTCTCACCACTGAAAATAAACTGTGGCCCTAAGATAGTGGTTCTAAACACAGGATTAGAAAACATTCCTTGCCCATAAGCTTCCCGGAGCAAGCCTTCCCGTCTTCATTCCAGATAAAGATACCTTTAACACAACTCACTCTACAGCACTGTTGGTTCCTCCCAAAACATCTAAGAATAGTCTCATGCTCTATGTATTTAAAGATTTTTCCCTAATCAGGAAAGAAACAGGATAATCACTTGAAGTAGTTTAGGAAACTAGTTAAGAGTCATGAAAATCTCAACTTTATTTGGCAGGCATGGCACATACCTTGGTCTGACCCGCAGTGCTCATGTAGGGAGTTTGAGGGCAGGGCTGCACCTCAGTTCTGTGCCACTGCAGTGCCAGAGACTGGGGTTCCCGTATCACAAATGAGCATCACAACTACCACAATAGCCAGCAAAGCAGAAAACACACCCATACTGCTCTGCCTGGGTTTTCCGCCACAGCTGCCTTGGCCTGTGACACTGCCTTGTAAGAGACTGCATGAGGAGGAAGAGGAGACGAAGTCCCTGATAGTGCCCCACAGCCAACAGGTCCAGCTGTTTCTCCAGCCCTGCTGCTGCACACGCACACCATTTCTTGCCACTCTCCACATCCTCACTCTCAAGGCTGAAATTGTTTCTCATGAAAATCAGAAGATCTCCAGTTTAAGAACTGGACTCCAGTTAAAGTAAAAGCTATTTAAAAAGAAACCTGTCCTCGTGAGTTTGCTCATGGAAATCAATGGCATGCTAGCAGATGTACTAAATATCCCCCAAAGTGCATGTGTCAGTGCATTTCTTCCTTCAGAGATCATTAATGGCTCATGACCAAGGTCAGGAGTCAAGTCTAAGACTTTGCTGCTGATACAGAGGAAGGCATCTTTGCAGTGACACAGGGCACAACCTGCCCAGCTAATAGACTCACAGGAACTCGACTCCCAGACCTCATCCATTCCCTAATTTATAAATAATAAATTGCCATTTTAAAGCTGCTGTCTAGGAAGAGTATCCTAAGCCTTCGCCACTCCTTGGAGAGTGCAAACACAATGACAAGACAACTGAAACACACAGCAGATTAAAACAGCCGTAACTAAAATCAGCTTCAAAGCCAGAATAAAAGCCAAGCACACCACCAAAATCTTCTGGACGAAGAAAGGTTTTTCGCAGAGAAGGCCTAAAATGGGCAGGCCTGGGACCAGCCCCCCAGCCTCCACAAGGGAGGGCACTCAGTCACCATAGAGACAAAGCACAGGCACGATTGCTCTTGTCCCCACTCTGCAACCTCTGTCTCCTCCGAGGCTCCGGAGCAGATGGCAAGCTGCGAGCAGGGGAAGGAGGGACTGGTGAAATGCTGCATGTAAATAAGACAGCCAAACACTTTTGCTGTGCCTCGGCAGCAGCCGAGCAGGGCTATTAAGGGGCTGCTGCAGGCGAGCGGCTCGGCAGCAGTAATGAGCTGGCCACGAGTGACTGATTCCGTGTCAAGGTTGGGCGGTATCGATCAGCTGTGCGGCCGCAGCCCTGCCACTCCGGCAGAGACGCCGGCTGATGGATCGCCAGCAAGGCCACGGCACCAGGGGAAGGCAAGGGAGTACAGAGTCCCAAGAGGGGCCAGGACAGCGCCGGGACTCCGGGCAGGAGCCATCCCAAGCGCTGAGCTTCTGCCTGCTTTCAAAAGCAAATTAAGATGTTCCTTTTGCTGCTGTCCTGATAGCCCCAGGAGTATCTTCTCAGCCCAAGTTCCTATCTGGGTCTGGAAGCAGGGAACAGAGATAGCTTTGCTTCTTTGGAGAGTTGTATAGTTTGCAGCACAGCAGGCACAGTCCTGTTGGATACTCCTCCCCACGGACAGAGAAGTGAAGGTGAAGAGGCAGATCAACACTGCTATGCTTTGCCACAGGACACACTGGGTCCCTGCAGCTTAAACTGTCCCATCACTGCCCCAGCCAAGAAACAGGTGTTCTTTCAAGAGCCTCACCTTGTTCCCCAGGCATTCAGAGCATGTGGTAATTTGTTTTTTTCCTTTATACCTGAGGAATTTTTCCACCTTAAAATTTTCTCAGGCAAGGAACCTGTGTATCTCCTGGGGTTAGCCCACTGCTCCAAGAGAAGAGAACAGCTCTGCACCTCTCAGATGGACTGATGCAGCTTCTCGGTGCATGTTTAGTACCCAAAGCAGTATCAGTTGGTCCCTGCACACACATGCAAGGCCAAGCCTTCTGCACAGCTACATCAGCACACCCTTGCCCAGGGTGAGAGGAGCAGGAACAACATCCGCTTGGATTGCATTATCACAGCAAGGCCTTGATGGGTCTGGGACGCAAAGGGCAGCCTAACAGCATGTGGAGACCGTCCCTTGGAAGAGAGGAGTATTCCCATGCCTGGTGCTAACTAGTGCACCACATCTCAGCTCAGCTTGCAGGGCCTGGGGGTTTGAGATGAAGGGTCTGCCCAGGATCAGTCATTAGACCGGTCACCAGCAGTTATGGATTTCTCTGGGTTTATGCTCTTCCACCTCTCCCTTATACAGCCTAAAAAGACTAGCAATAGTCACAGCTCAAATACTCTATTTAAAGGCTGCCTTGAGGACTAGAAGTTAATTTTAAAACTAACTGACCTAAGCTCTCTGGCACAGTACCTCAGGAGTAGTCTGGAAGGGTGGGGTTACTGCTAATGCTTGTCTAGAGAGTGTGTGTTTTACCTCCCAGCTCTTATTTCTCATTATTAATGTCAAGGTTTTTTAACAAAATTTGTCTTGGTCAATTAACTCAGACGGGGATGCTTGTAACATTCCAAATAAAGCCAACCACATCCTGCGCTCAGAAAGACGAGCGAGCATGGCTCAGGAAACAAGGGAATGACAAGGGCAAGGCATGACTCACACCTACCCACTCCCACATCCCGGAAAACAACCCACCCCACCAGCCTGGCAAGGACACTGAGACACCAACAGGCTCCTGCTCTCCCCACAAGAGTTCTCTTTGCACCAAGGCTAACAGCTGCCTGTGGCACAGAAGATAAAAAGCCTATTTTGAAGTATATTTGCCCGGTGGATCTATCACAACAGAAGCATCATACAGACACTTGCAATGACACTGTTGCACACTAAAAACAGAAAGAGGAATTCCTTTTCATAGGAAAGCGTTACGTGCATCAAAATATCTCTTGGTTTGACTTTTATCAAATTCAATTACAGTGCATTGAAATTTAAGGTACAGTCAGACTGACCAGGGCCATGAGGGGCCACCCAGTATCTCTGCAGCTGGGTAAGAATCACACTGGGGAAGCTGGGGCCAATTCTGTTGGCTTTCAGTAGGTACACTCTGCAGTGGGTCACTTCACATGGTTTTTTTCCCTTGCCTGGATGACCACTCCTGTGGAATTGGAAGGCAGTGACTGGTTGGCACTGATGCCTTAGGTTTTAACTTTTATATTTTTCAAATCATCTATTGCCTAGTGTGTAACTCTGAAGTTTCTTGTGGCTTGTTAGCTGCTCTCTTAGGCCAGATAGACATAACAAAGCTTCTCCGAGCTTGCTATTCAAGGACACTCAGATTGTCCTAAACCCAAAAGGTGGCCCCTAGAGAGGTGGAGAAATTGAAGAAATTACATCATTAGCTAAAGTTTCAATTGGCAAATTTATGCTGATATGCAAATGGACCAAACCTATAAAAGTGCGAAAAACTCGTGACCTGTCATCCATCTTGGGGTTCATCTTGGAAGCAGCCTCTGGCTCCCCAGGGTGTGCCTTTGAAGGCCTTTCAAACCTACCTTTATTCCCTTACCCCTGTCTAGTCTCTATTTCTAGGTAGCCACTCAAGGCATCAGTACCTAAGAGGGATGCAGGCAGAGCTGTATTAATCCTTGACTGCTGAATGAGTATGCTTCCCTTCCCAAAAACACCTCAGGCTGTTCCCAACCGAAAAACATTGTTTCTGTATCAAAGCATCCAAGTATTTCCCTAAAGTATGTCATATCCAAGAGAAAGGATTAGTTCCAGGGAAACCTGGACAAAAAAGAACTTCTTCATAGATCTGAAACAAAGCGTTTTGACTATCAGAAATTCATCTCTCAGCTGAAAAAACCTTTTAACCCAACTCCTCTCAAATTTAGGGTGCTCACAGAAGCTGTACTTTCTCATAAATAGAAGACATTGTACAAATAGCGAGGAAGGATTTTTGAAAGCCGTCATCTGAACTCACCACTTTTTCCGAGGAACACATTCACAAGTATATTTTTTGCTACAGGAATTATAGCACATGTCATTTCCAACCAGAACATGCACTACCCATCTCAAATCTGAGATATGGACAGAGCAGGCACAAAACCGTGGGTGCCTGGGGCAAGAACCACCTCCGGCCTCCCCCCAGGCCTTTCTCATCAAGTCAACTGCTAATGAAGAGCTTGTAACCACCCATCTTAGGGGAGCAGCCCCCACACGCCATGTGAGCAGGGCAGACCTTGCCTCAGACTGTCACCTGGAGTGACAGGCACAATGGGACAGGAGAGGGAAGACTCCAGCAAGCACCAAGATCTGCGAGGGAGGAGGCTCACATGGAGAAAAGCAATCTGCTGGTGACCACAATGAGAGCACAGGTAAATGGCTGGTTTAGGTGAGTATTTATTCACACTGCCTCCACAATTTCATATTCCAATCAACGGAATAAGGGCTGCTCTACACATTTTGTTTCCAGGCCAGAGATCACCTAAAAGGTCTCAGTAGACATCAACTCTTTCCAGCCACAGACTAGAAATCTCAGGGCACAGGTCCAGACCATACCACTTTTGGCCATGCAAAGCCCACTAAAATTCCCCCCACAACCTCCCTGTTCAATGCCAGCCCCTCCAGCAGCTCATTCTGCCCTCAGGACAGGTTTGCACAGCTCTCTGTGCTGGTACAGCTGCCAGCTTTCAGTGGAACCAAGGGAATCACACTGGACCTTCTCGAGCCACCTTCACAACCAACCGCCACAGGCTCACATCCCTGCTCAAAACACTTCTGTATGTGCTCCCTGGTTCAGGATTACCAATCCCAGCAGTATTCCAGCTTTGCACTGCTCACACCTGCACAGGCCTGTGCTGACTTCGGGGGTGTCTCTCTGCCACAACACACCTCAGTCAGTCCCTTGCAGGGCCACCTCTGTGACATCCCATCCCAAAAAGCAACCTGCTCACAACTGAACTGCAAACCATGTCAGTTCCATTATCTGCATCAGAACACATGAAAAAACTGTAGCTAAAAAAATAAATAAATTCAGGAGTGCAGAAAGATAATTGCTTTGATTTGCAGTACAAACTAGAATTTGAAGGAAAGCAAGACCAATTTCTATGAATTAGAATCATAGAATCCCAGACTGGTTTGGGTTGGAAGAGACCTTCAAGATCATATTATTCCACACGCTCTACCACAGGCACAGACACCTTCCTCAGGTTGCTCCAAGCCCTGTCTAACCCGGCCTTAATCACTTCCAGGGATGGGGCAGCCACAGCTTCTCTGGGCAACTTGAGCCATGGCCTCACCAAAATTCTCTCCCTTTTAGTTCATTCAGCAGGGATGTGGGAACTACACAGAGCAGAACAGGAGCTGTAGCTGCACCACAGCTGTGGCAGGTAAGCCAAGAAACAGCTGAAGCAGGTTACTGTGCTCATCCAGCAGCCCAAGAAAAGAGTTTTCAGGATAACCTTTCATGAGTGAATCCTGCTTTGGGCTGCACAGCCCACCTGTGCTGGATGGCAGCAGCCAGCTCCCCAAATCCTTCCTCGTGTAACTCAGGGCACAGCATCACATCCTGCAGGTGCGATCCACTGCGGCCCACCTGACCCAGCACACACAGGCACTGCCTGTGTCTTTCCGCCTGCTTATGCCCAGTGCTGCAGATCAGAGGTGGGATCAATACCACACTCCTGCTAAAACCAGTGTTGAGGCCAACGATTTGACACTGACTAGAAACAGAAGTAAAACTGACCTCATCGATTTTCATTTTCCAAGCAAAGGCAGCGAGTAAGGAGCAGACTAGAAGTGCCCAGAGCAAAAGACTAATTTGGTGGGGGTTTTCTATTTTTAATTATTTCACATATCCATGCTCTTGATCCCACAGAGATTTAAGATTTCTTTGGGCCTACACACTTGAGTAAGGTTGTGTGTGCATTTAAGCGACTGTAGGATCTAAGCCCAACTTTTTACTAAGCACTAGGTAAGCAAATTTGCTTAATAGGAATTTTAATTTGCCATTATCCCCTTAAAAATGTATTTGTTCTCTGCTAAATAATAATAAATTAGCCTAACAGCAATCATTTGTATTTCTTTAGCATCTTGGAAGCATCTCAATACATTTTACCAACCACAGCAGTCCAGTGAAGCTAAATCAACTGCCACATGTAGATCTCGCAGGGCTTGGTTTGAAGATGGGGTCTTTACAGCAGAAAGCTTGGATTTTTCACTAACTCACTGAAAAAAACATATTTATAATTTCAAGTGGGAGGGAAGACGCACAGGAGCTCTACAAGAAGAGTTTAATCTGGTGAAAGGAAGAATTCTTTCAGCAGATTTTGTACCCTGCCCACCTACCCACCCTCCCTGCCACCACCTACCAGGAAATTCACACACAGCAAGCCCAGCCCTTCCAGGGATGCTGACACGGCCTCCTGCGCACCTGGGCTTTGGTACCAGTGCCTGCCCCTGCACCACGCCAGATCACCCCAGCTCCAGAGGTGGGCACTTCTCCCAGTGCAGAGATGCAGCAGACTCAGCCCGGGCACAAGAGCCCCGGGCCTGCCTGTATCCTTGGTGCTGGTTTCAACAGACAAGGACCAATCCTGGAGAAATCTGTGTTTCACAAGGACGACAAAGCTTTTATTTTGGGGCTTGCCTGCTTCCCGAGCTCCCTCCCAAATGCAGAAGGGTATTAGCCCCTGAGAAGAGGCTGGAAAGGTGATAGACACTAACCACGCAGGCATCTCCAAACTGGAGCCCTATAATGTCTATATTTTGGCACTCCTCCTCTCCACCATAACCTGCAGCATGTACCACAACCCATTCCACTCCCAACACTATCCCTGGAGCAACACCACTGCAAAGGCAGGGAGGGGAAAGAACAGCGAAGCCTAAAGAGGAATTGATGCTGATCCAGGGTGGCACAGGAAAAAACATGCTACCTCTCCCCAAAATAGCCATGCTGTTGTCCCCTCTCCCCACCAAACCGAGCTGTTCACTTGAGTGCAGCTGGATAGTAATGAAGGACCTGGGTAGAAACAGATTTTTTGTTCTGCTTGGCCATGGAAGGCTAGAGCCAGGGTCATTAGCTATGCACGGCAAGCAGGCAGCACTCCCTCATTAGCAGGCCACTCGTCTGCTCCAGCCACCTACATTATTGGTTCAAAGGAGTGTGCCCAGCCATTATTGCCCTCTCCAGAAACTCAGCTTAATTGGCTTAGGGAAAGTACAGGTTAAGAGCATGAACAGCTCTGCAGCTAGCACAGTTTTGCCAAGTCATGATTTTATGAGTTCAGGGAATCGTATATCCTCAGGTCTTGGAATCTTTGGCACTGCTGCATCACTTTCTGCATCAACTGAAGGGGACAGGATGCTTCTAATCCTCATGGCTACAGGGGGAAAGAATGGTCCTTAAATGGCTGCAAGCCAGATGGAACAAGTTTACAAGTTTTTTTTCTCTTTGTTCTTTGAATTTGCAGGCCATTTCCCAGGGAAGAGTTGGTAATATAACTTCCACAAATGTGGAAAACCACACGTTTGCTCTGAGCCTAGGAAGCAGCCAGCCTCAGAGCCCACTGCCCCAGGCAGTGAAGCTCTCTTTGTCCTCTGAAGCCACAGCACCAGCAGAGCCCCTTAAGGCCACGGAACCTCTGTCCCCAGGCACGAGCCAGCACCTGCAGCCCCCAGCCCACACTTACCAACCCAGCCCTGCCTACAGGGCTGGTGTCGCTCCATCCATCATCACAATCCAACTCGAGAGAAGGAACAATGAGTAGGAGAGCCCCTTCTCCAGCCACAACCACCACCAAAATACACCCAGCAAAGCGTACCTTCAGTTCCTGAGCTGTTTCTGTTCAAATGATCAAACATCCATAGTTCTCCTCAGGCTTTTGGAGAGGTTTCTCTCCCCTAAAGCTGAAGTAACACACCAGAACTGTTCCCCCAATTCCTCCTTGCTTGCAAACCTCTCCCCAGTGCCCAGACTACCTCAGCTCCTCTGGTCAGCAAGGTTTATTACCTCGTTACCAGTTCCAGGTGCTGTGGTGCTCTGCTGAACCGCCCTGTTGGTGCCACCTGTTTGCCATTACCAGGGATGAGCCAGGGACATTACTGGTGGGCTACCCCCACCTGGCCTTTCTACCACCTGAAACTTGGGCACTAACACATCTCAGCTGCCCACTCCTTTCCAAGCCTCTTGAAATCCTGACTGGATTTCAGCCTTGCAGCTCAAATTCACAGAACTGGTGACGTTTGCCCAGTTTCCTGGGGCCTGTACTCTAAGCAGACACTCGACTTAGTGTTTGTTAGGCGTTCGGATTTTTCCTTTTGTTTCTTTCTCTTGGGGAATTTTGTCCCATTTGTTGCTAAGAGACAATAACAACCGGTACCAGTATTTAAGAGAGACAAAAGATGTACCCACAAAGGCAGGGGAGGGGTGTACCTGGCTGCACTTCTCTTACCTGAGGGGTTTCTCTTGGAGGGGCAGAGATACAGTGAGATTTGGGCTGAGAGAAGGGGGCTGGACACAGCTCCTCACTCTCTTGGCATCGGAGGGGAAGCAGGCTGCAGTCGCTGCGGGGAGAATTCGCCACCACCACGAGGCTCCGTCTCCTGCCTTCTCCTACTGTGAGGCTCTGCTTGTGGCAGCGGCCGTTGCACTGGAGCCTTATTAACACCCT